>JAHWFP010272633.1:109924-141373 GCA_023313725.1 Lithobius niger
ACGAATTGACTGACAATGTAGTTAATACCCAATAAAACTAAAGCTGTTTGATAACACACGATTGGTGAGGTATGCTTGCATTTTCTCGTCAATTCAAAGCTAGTTTAATTTAACGTTCACGGATTAATGCAAATAAAAAATTAAAACGCTAAAGTGTAAGGCCCAAGATGTTAGGCTGTATTCAAAATTTAAAAAAAAAACCTTAAAATCAGTGAAATAGGAAAAATGGTATGTAAGATACGCAGTAAAGATTAAAATAGGAATAACTTTGTTTAGGAGGGGTATGCGTGCGAATAATCGCTTTTAAGCTGCACCCATATAAAATGTCACACTAGCAACCGCCTGTAATTAAGGGCACATAATGTCGTCATTGTCTCCCCCCTGCAACGCAGCCAGGTGTGCCCCCCCCCTACTTCTTTTATTCAATGCGCACCTGCTTACTCTTTCACCTGTAAACCCCATTCTGAGTGGGTCGGTCATTCACCTCAACACCCCTCCCCTCCTCCAATCAATAGTTAAATGCCATAGCAATCCTCTTTCTTTCATTAGTTGACATCATCAAATACAGGCAGCACGTTGCTTCGTTTTTCCCTCCAGGTACCACCTTTCATTTATTCTTACCAACTGTAAACCGTTATTGTAAATTGTTTATTGTTTTAAAAAAATATTATTTTAAAACTAGGCAATTAACCGTAATGCACGAAAATAGTTTTCCGGATACTTTTAAGAAGTAAAACGAAGCAAAGAACGTATATCACTTCTTTTGAACTTGACTTAGGTTGACCTTTCACCAGCTGCGCAAATTGGTCACGTGCGATATTGTACAGTGATGAGCATTGTTGGCTCCGCGCCTAAACTTGTTAGAGCACCCAAGTTAAGCAGCCATTGAGCCCAATTGCTATTTGACTTTAGGGCTTTGTTGGGCAGATGACGGGAAGCGGTAACTCAAAAGGGATGAAGAAACGGAAATTGGCTGTAAATATTAGTATTAGCTCAATATTAGCCGTTCACAAGTTCAAACATTCTGTTTCTTCCTTTAATTCAAAAGGACCCGGAAAAAATACGACGGAAAAAATTCTCTTTCACAAAATATCCCCGGAAAAAAATACCCCACTCCTGTTTTTATAAAAATGTTTAAAATGTGAATTAGAGTATAATGATATCCGATATTTTAACATCCAGATCTCTTCCATACTCTAAGTCAAATGGCCCAGATCGACTGAAATGCATGTTTATAATTACTCAAAAATAATTGGAAATTAATACACATGTTTTTTTTTTTAATAGAATCTTAAAACTTTTATTCATCCCTTAACAGTGCAAATAAATTTAACCATTTTTTTAATTAATTTTCTAATCAATTTGTCACGTAAGTGTTTTATCACCTATATGTACTTAATTCGCGGCATATTATTTGTCGCCTATTGTACACAACATTTCAGGAGTACAATCAAAATGTTTCTACAGATCTCACATTTAACTACTTGATGAAGGCAAACAAGAGGATAATTTTTTTGCATAATATTTTGTTATTTGATGTAATTTGATGTTATTTTCCGGGGGTATTTTTTCTGTTATTTTTTATCACCACCGTCTTATCATCCCCGTGCGACCCTTCAGAGAGAACCGTTACGTTTTAGATTTTAAGCAACTTGCAAATGGATTTTCATTTTTCCCATTTTGTTTGAATTTTCTGCCAAAATAGACGATGAACCAGTCGTCAGTTGGAAAATAAAGGGCTCCGAAATTCGTAAAATTTGGTTTGTAACGTGTGTTACTAAATCAAAACTCAATATTTGACATCACAAAGAAAAATAATATACATTTCCGAAAAGGATAAGTCACTATTTAGACGGACAAATATTTAAATAGCTTCATGAGAATAACCAATCTAAATGTTAATTCTTGTTCAAATTGAATAAAATCTTCGGATCAGCAAACCTGAATCCTGTGAGATGTTATGTGGAGTACTAGAGAAACCGTTATAATCTTTATTTTAAAAACACATTTTTTTTGTGTGTGTATGTGTATTATACTCGAAAACAAAATCGAACTCGTAGGATGTTTAAGGTAAGGCTTAACTGTACCGAAGTCAGAACAGGCTTTCCTTTAAGGTTTCAGATACCATAATGTTGCTGCAGTGCTTAGTTCACGTGAAACCTTACTGCCATTAGAAACCTAAAATTGCAACTGCCAAAAACAGCCTGGTCATTAAAAAGGGGAAGAAACACTTATTTCATGTTTTATTAACGCGAATGTTTAGTACAGCGTACATCACAGACCAATTTAAAAAAATAAAACTTTATCTGGTGGCGATTAGGTTATTTGTAATATTGGTAAATGTTAGCGCTAATTGCAATAGTTAACGAGAGTTTAACTAGTATTCATGTAATTTAACGAGAAACTACATAAATTAATGAGTTAT
Organism: Lithobius niger; assembly: GCA_023313725.1. Lineage (NCBI taxonomy): Eukaryota > Metazoa > Arthropoda > Chilopoda > Lithobiomorpha > Lithobiidae > Lithobius > Lithobius niger. Next base: position 112,350 of record JAHWFP010272633.1, read on the forward strand.
CCTAGATAAATACACACCTCATGCATATACTCACCTATTTATTTTTATGCGTAATTTTTTTCTTCAGTCTAGTTGTCGTCTCCTTTCCGTTCATCGCCCTATTGAATACACAAGACGATTAGTTTGGTTGTTTTTTTAGTATCATTTTTCAACGATGTCGTTTAGTCGTAGCAATAACACGACGCACACGACTAATCGTTAGTTTATGTTCCAAAGTAAAAACGCTAAAAAAAATCTAATACGTACAACAGTAAGGTTTCACGTCCACTAAACACTGCAGCAACAATGTGGTATTTGAACCCTTACAGGAAAGCTTATTCGTGTTACTTTTATGTTTTGACTTCGGTGCAGTTAAAAACCTTAAAACTTAAACATCAAACCAGCTCGTTTTTGTTTTCTAATTCGTGATACTTTGGCATACTATGTTGTTTTCTGTAGTCTTTGTTCACAATGTAATCCAGCAGTGAATTTCACTCGCTTCTTCATTGCAAATCCCTCCATTGTTGTTAGTTTGTCGCTAGCTTTTTTTTAGCGCTTTTATTCGTAATTACTGGATGGAAAGTCCAATGGGCCACGGCTATTTTAGCCTTAACGTGAGAGGCCACTAAAACTAATTCGTAATAACAATAATGCTGTCTCTTCACGTTTCCTCCAAAAGTGCAAGAATTGTTGACATGCTATTCTAGGGAACTTTTAAGCAACATTCGCATTCTCGCAGCCAGAAGCTACAACTCATCTAAAATTCAAACATGGCGGCAGTTTTAGCGCTGACGGCTCGCAACGAAAACAGCCAATTATGTGAGTTTAGAAGCGAGTGGAAAAATTGTTTGTCAGGAGGAATTCTTCACCTTATTGTCATGGATTATAAGACTGCGAGCATTTACCCAAACGATGTCGCATTTAGAGAATTCATTGTTAGCATTGTTACCTTTGCCATCGCGATTAAATTGTAGCTGCGAGAATTCAAAGGCGAGTCGTTGCTTTAAGATTGTGATTATTAGTAGCTGTTTATTTCGAACCCCGTAACTCCGGAACTACTTGACCAATTTCGATCATTTTTCAAAGAAACTGCCGGCATTGGATAACTGTGTGAACAACACCACCAACACAAGTTCTCAATTCCAGCTCAGGTTCTAATTTCCGATACAGTCCGATGGCTTTTAAATGTTGGTATGCGTGTTTACTAAGCTGCATAAGGCATACCGAGCTTGGTTTAAATAGACTTAAAAATGATGGATGGTGAGAATTTGACGTCCTTAGAACATCGTGATGTATGGCGTCCCTTCAAATTTCGTTGTGTCTGCGCAGGTCATTATTCTCATTTATTACTACGGTATTTATTGATTTATAGGCTGTGTACTTACCTGCCTTGCATCGATTTCGTATTTAACAAGAACTTTCGTGACATCAGAGTCATTACTGAGTGCGAATATCAGTTCAATAAGGCGATTCCGCTTCTTCTTGTAATGTCCGTTTTCCCTGTAGCACGACTGCTTTGAGTGAAGCCCACTTTTGCGATAAGGGGCAGCTATTAATATAAAACCAGTTTGTTAAACAGGAATTCTGGCTGCAGAATTAATGAGCTGTTCGAGGAACAAGTCAAATAGTATTAGGACATTTTCCTAACTTTAAAAAGCACCCCCCCCCTCCCCTTGTATGAGTCATTGACATACGTGCCCATAGTTTGTTGCTTGTTTGCACAAAAATTCCGCCAACACATTTTAACTAATTTGGAGGCCAATTATAAGACGGAAACAGCTGAAATGACGAATAACTCGAGTCGCATAGCATGCAGAGATAATATTAATTGTTAATACTGCAAAAAGTTGTTAAAATCGATTGCAGAAAAATCAATAGGAGTAAATGAGTCAAATTCTGCGAAAAACTAGTTGGAAAGGGGAGAGGGTAGAGGAAAAATGTACGGAGAAAAATAGTTGGCCAAAACTGGTTTCTGATTTTTCTTTTAAAGGTGCTTGCTTCCATGTTGGCTTTCCTGTATGCTTAGTAGTGAAACATTATGTCAAACGAATGTAAATGTTGCAAACGTGTTTACTTTTGTTTTTCCTTCGTGTTAACGATTTTCCAACATTCACTCAACTGTTGCGTGGGATACACAAATTATCTTTTAAAGCTCCATCCCTTAATATTTTTAAAATAAGACTATCGAAACAGAAACCATTTTTAACAAAATATATCAAATGTACATAACTTTATTTTAATTATGAGGCTTAGTATGAGTCCATGGTCTTGCTGGCCCTTCTCGTCCTGTTGCGAATCTTTTCTTCGTAACGAAATTTAAATTAAATTAAAGTTAAAACGATAATTCGAACTGACAAACTTTGAAATACCGGTAATTCAACTTGAAATCTAAATTTAAACTTCTAAAACAAGAAGAACAAATGAGGTGAGTTAAAAGTTATAGTATTTTACAGAATTTTAGACATTTCTAACATTTTCTTCCATTTTTCTGCCTATAGACCGCGCTGAATCGTCTGCCATTCTATTTTTCTTTACACCTGTTAAAAACTGGTATTAACATTCTGTCTTCCAGAATAATAAACCTTTAGTATAGAACAGCGACAATGGCGCCATATGGTGACAAGGCTAGCATCTGGAGCCGGTCGTTGAGTTAGCTGCAAGGGGCACTGGATAGAAATGGAGATAAAAAAAACGACGGCGTCATTGGTCATACCGATGCTGTGAGAGCGGCTTTCTCAGGATTAAAACACGTAAATCGGAAAAGAAAAGATACCATTTGCTGAAAATTGCAGCAGCTGCGAAAAATCCGCATGAGCATTTTGAGCATTGAAAATTAGCATGTTTGGTCCAAAAACCTGCTCTCGCAGCATTGGCTTAACAAACTACGCTTACATTTTATCTCCGCGTATATCCAGTACACCTTGCAGGTAGCTCTACGACCAGCTCGATATGCTAGCCTCGTAACCAGTGTGGTTTTATTGTTGCTACTCTATTATAGGGAAAATAAATAATACTTCAGTTTACATAAAATAAGATAACGTAATTTTCGCGGAAAGAAATCAAACTATGGAGGATTCAGCGCCACGGTGGCAAACGGCAGCCTTGTTGCCTCAAGAAGATGAGTGACTGGAAAGGGGACCCTGGCAAAGTCCACTGCTAGTCGTCAGTAGTGCCTTTCAATGTGAAAGACTACAAACTCCTTCAGCGGGTATGGAATCTATTGTGTTGATTCTGGATATTATCTTGGCCCCCTGTGATGGCCGAACGATTCCTTGCTGGAATCCTCAGATTTCCCCCTTGCTTAACGAAACATCTTTCACCTTCTAAAATATCTAGTCACGTTCAAAATTGATCTGGTTCAAGCGAGCAGTGTGCTTCTCATGACGTAAGACTCAAACGAATTTATAAAAAAATTGAAAACACGTCGTCTGGCAGGAAAATCGAACAAAATGTTACAAATGTTAAAAAGATTTTTGAAATTGCGTAAATCGGTGTATGTAAAGAATGGCCATCTTTCGTTATGAGAATACGGCAAACTGAGACAGACAACAGAAATAGCATTTTAGGCAGCTTAAAGTTAATTAATTGGTTCTCAAAAACGGGAGCATGGATAATTCACATAGCGCATGAAACGTTTTTTAAGCCATGGTCTGAAAAAAATACTTCCAATCACGCATCAACGCTATCACAAAACACTTCCTGAATCCCATAACCATGTCAGATCGAGCTCCATTCACATGAAGGCCTCGAATCTAAAGGCCATTCAGAGGGATGTCACAAGCATCTAAAGATTGACTTTTATCGGACGTGCAACATCGCCATTTTGAACTCGGCTAACCTGCTATTAAAACATAGATGTTGTGCTTCACTGCAAATTATAGGCGACTGCAATTTTTTTGGTTTGGTGAAAAAAAAGCCGTCGTGTGCATTTTTAAACCCATGTGATCCCGAAATTTTCTTTTTAGTACCACTCCTTAGGAAGCGTTCGTAATTTATGCAACGCCCGGAGAGGGGGGGAGGGGTTAGGGATCGAGCGAATGTGTTACCATTTCTTATGAAGGGGAGTATGACGAAGTATAACACCATAATTTTCGCTAAATTTTTTTCATTACATTTGGGTTTTTAAATATTTTCGCTAAATTCGTCTAGCTAAATTTCTGAATTTCTAATGTCTGTTTACAGCTTGATTTAGAAATTCTTTTTTTTTTTCATTTTTCTGTAAATCAGTAGTCATTACGCCCTAGGAACAGCCGAAGTACAGCTTATAAAAAACAAATTCATCCAAAAATTGTACACAATTGAGGATTGGTGAGGGAGGTAAGAAAATGTTACCTGAGGGGTTTTGCCACGTGTTACACTGGTGTTACAAAGGAGGGAGGGGGAGGGAAGAATTAGATTAGTCTACTAAAAAAAAAAAAACAATGTAATGCAATTAGTGAATACTCCCCGAGACCCGTTTAATTAACTTTTTAGCATCAGGTTCAGAAATGGCTTTATTATCCGAATGTGGGTGCCCTCAAAACTAGACGTCAATCAATACTAAAAAAAATCAATGATTGCAGCCAGAATTAGCCTAAGCAAGGGTCACCTTGCGTCCCATTTTGGCCTCTTCTCACTTCCTATTTGTGTCCATTATTGGATCAATCTATTGCTTCAATCACCTTTTTTATCTTCTTTTTGGCACATTGGTCTATCGATTGCAATAACGCCTCTCTCACTTAATGCAACCTAATATCACCTTTGTTTCTGTAATAGCGCGCAAGCCTAAATATCCTCAACATGGACAAAACATGTTTTCGTCATTCTTGTTTACCAACTTTAAGAGCATGTGTGTGTGGGAGGAGAGGATTGAATAATATGACTCTCCCTCCCGGCGAAAATAAGTTTTTCGTAGTAATATTCTCCCTTATTAATTTCTCTACAATCGATTGTGAATAGGATTTTGTAAAAATAAGCCAAATACGACCAACATGATCATTAGTGTTTGGAATGAGAACCATCAGATCTAAATCAAAATCACCCAATTAAAAAAAGAAGATTGATATCCAGCTTAAATTTGCTACCGGCCCTCTTTTGATCCCAATCGTGATCACTCAGGGGACACAATTACATTTCAAGAGGGTATGACAAGAAGCCCCTTTTCCAAAATATTTTGAAGACTTTTTTTGGTTACTTACCCACCCTTTTTTTTTTGTAGTTTCGTCTTATCTCTCGTTTTTAAATTCGTTGGCTCTACTGCTCGGTACACCCCCCTCCCCCCAATTCCCTCCAATGAGATGGGGCCGAGGCAGTGCCTTCGCTAAGCCTTAAAGCAAACTGAGGATTCTCTACTGAAATGAGCAAAGCACATGCAAGTGTACAGATTCCTCGCCTCCAAGCCAAGAGAACACGATGTCGAATAATCTCTCGAACACACTGTAATCACGTCTCTAACCTAAAAAGGAAGTCCACAATTATGAGCTGATGCGCGGCCTCAGTACAGCATACGGCCACGGTTCGATGCGTCTTGTGTAGCCGTGTGTAAGTACGGAAAATTGCCGGCAGGTGGTAAGTTTCGTACAAAACTGCAGACTTCTACAACAATTTTGAATTTTTGTGCCCAGCCTCACACCCTCAAGAAGAAGACCCACCCGGAAAGGGGATCCTGGCAAAGTTCTGGCCAGTCAAAATAGTGTGAGAGACTACCAGGCCAAAGTATGTATTGTGGCCTACTCTGGAGAACATCATTGGAGGGTTCCCGGATTTATTTTTATTTTTACAATTAATTTTTGTTCAGCAGTGAGCCATCTGAAGCAAATTAACACTCTTATAAATGAACCGACTTAAGTTTCAACCTTCCTAAGTTCCAGTAAGCGTGGGGGAGGGGGGAGGTGTATGCCCAAGTTTTCCCCCTCCCCTATTATCTGCTTGTAAAACGCCTAGAAATGTTAAAAAAATTATCAAGGGAAAAATTTATACTTTAGCACACAGCAGCAAGTTCTTTTTAAATTTTCGGTGATATACGACATCACTACACTTTCAAGTTCACATCACGATAACGAAAAAGGAATCCGTTTGCCATTTGAAATTTGCGCCTATTGTCTATCACCGAAAATTAAAAAAGAACTTGCTGCTGTGGGTTCCAAGTGTGTAAATTTATTTTTCCCTTGATGTCTTTAGTTTAATACTGTAAACGCCGGTTGCCGATTTTTTTCGTTAAAAAAATTAGCCGATTCATACAAGCATTACTTTGCTTCAGACGGCCTAAAAAAGCAACAATAAACAAATTAACTGAAACAAAACACTGCTTCGCAGTTCCCAAAAAAGCATGAGAGCTCGAAACCCCACGGAACTAAGAAGGTTCACAACATTAGAGCTCGTATCCCTATGGAACTCGCAGCTACGAACGCACACAAATACAAAAAAAAAATAAGATTAGAGTTCACTCGAACGAAACGAACTTTAATTTGAACTCGAATTCCAGGGAACAAGGGCCGTAACATACCAACCACCATGTACACGCATACATGTACATCTTTAATCAAACAAACAAACCAATTGGGTATTTGTACATTAAAAATACACACACAAAACACAAATAAGTCAAACCGTCAAATAAGTCAACATTTTATAAATCCTACGTGATGGGAAGGGGGGCAGTAGCTACGGAGTTTCCAGAAATTTTGACTACTGAAATTTTTTTTAGATCCAAAAATGACTTTTTCCTCTAGTTTGGTCAGTGTTTTTTTATTACATCCTCTTTGATGGGCCTATAAATTTTATGACCCCCCCCCCCCTCCCTCAGGAGGGTCCATAAAATCCGTGATGCCCGACTCTTCCCCCTTCGTACCTTCACAGTTGTGAGTATGGGGATACGAGCTTTACCGCTTTTTTTCTACACGGTTTTTTAAACGCTTTTTTTGTTCAGCTTTCCACCCAATTCTAAAACTGGTATAAGAGAAGCCACCAAGTTTCCGAAAAGGATCGGTCTTTCGAGGTAGTGATATCATTCGGCAAGGGAAAGGCCACCAAGGTTAATCTTAGCTAAGGTAATCGCACTGACTAATAGTCTTCAAGTTTTCGTTTAACGCCCAACTATTATTCGGTGCGATGAACTTGGCTAGTGAGATTAACCGTGGCGGACTCTCCCTGGTAGAATGATATCACTACCTTCAAAGGCCGACTCTCTTTTGAAACTTAGTGGCTTCTTTTATACCAGTTTTGGTTTTGGGTACATAACATACCTTTCATAAGACTGTGAACGTACAAAACCGTCTTATCTTCGTTTTTTTTTTTGTTTGCTTTCTTCGTTCACATTTTGTCATGCAGGCACTGTTACTAAAGATCTACCCCAAAACAAAACTTGTTAAGGATTCCCGCCAAGCTTTTCGGCCGTGGGAAGTGATTTCAAACGCCAAGCTCTTTCGCCAATCTAATCCCACCGAGTAAGACTTCAAACGTTAAATGAAACGAGAGGAAGCCCATGCTACGCACGGCTTGTGTTAGATGTTGCATGAAATACCTTTTTTTGTGCAAATGCCTTATCGCAGGTAAACACTTGTACGGCGATTCTTTCCCCTCTCCCCCACGTATTTACGTCGCACTTCCGCGTCCCCCGACTTCCGCTTCCCCCCACTTTCGCCTCTCTCTCTCCTCCTCCTCCCCCCCCCCCTTTCTCTCCTTTTCTTTCTTTCGATACTAGCTAACTAGCTCATACTCTAAATAACAAACTACTGACTAGCTAGACAGTATCGGGTAAACAACGTTATTGGTGCATCTTTCTCTCTGTGGGGACACTCATTTTTTAACTTCTATTTTTTCTTTATACCACTTTTATACAGAAAAAAACAATAAATCACTGCAATTGATGCACTTATTTGACAATATCTTTCCATCCCCCTTAACTATATACACAATATTCACACATCGTGTATTACGAAAATCAAACAGTCATTAACATGGGGGCAATAAGTATACATTGGCGAAGTAAAGAGTTTCAAGCCATTCCTTCGGCACAGTCATTGCTTCACATATCCTCACATTTTCCACAATTTGAAAGATTTGGGCCGCATTAGAATTTATCCTAAACATGATAAAATATGCTTTTAGTTGCTTACAGTTAACAGACAGATGTCTGCTAGTGAGTAATGAATGATTTTATTACGGGGCCCTGGCCTGAAGCCACATACCCCAGAAACCAACAACAATCAACATTCAACAACAACAATCAATTTTTTAATAATCGGAAGTCTACAATAGGATAAACTCTCTTACTTGGTGGCGTCAGTAGCCTACATCTCGATTATTTCTTTGTTTGGCGTCAAAATATTGGAAAGTTAGGCACTCATTTAATATTCATTGTACTGCAATTTGAGGGTAAAAACATTAAATAACTGTTGTTCCCCTTTTCTAATATTTGCACTGGTTGAGAATATCATTAAGGTTTCGCGTGGGCTAATCGCTTCAGTAATATTGTGGTATCTGAAACCTTACAGGAAAGCTTATTCGTGTTTCTTTGCTCTTTTGAGTTTGGTTTAGTTAAACCGTACTGTAAACATCAAACGAGTTTAGAAAATAAGAAGTTCAGGGTTGAAAACGACCTGTAGGTAATTGTTCCTTCTTCGTCCAAAACAAACAAGGGGTCACCATGGATGGCGTGACGAATAATGCAAGAAATCCTCCTGAAGGGCCGATGGCCTTGCATGGCTGAGCGCCAGTTTTGTGCCAAGCAGTTAAAAGCCGCCATTGGCGAGCTCAAGTCATTTAAAGATTTCTGAGAATTCCCACACCAGAGAATTTTAAAGATTTAATTTTCGAAAAGGGCCAAACCCACTTTGTCCACGACTGAAAGGCTTGGAATTCGTAAGGTAAAATTAAGGTAAAATTAAAAGTTAAAATGTAAAAGCTTATTACTTTATTAAGCTTGGATTTCCAGCCCGGCAGTCAGTTGGTATAGCTGAGGACTAAAGCTTGGACAGAATTAATTAGATCGAAAAGTAGAAATTCGTAAAAAAACAAAAATGAGACATGATTACCAACATGGAAAATGTAGTTGTTGATATTGTTGGTGGCTGTCTGTGCATGGGTTTGTTATGTTGTTGTTGAATTAGATTAGGAGTTATATTGGCTCGAATTTCATCGGGCAGGGACGAATTATACCAAACGAAAGTAACTTATCAACATCCACCAAAACAAAAAATGGTACTGAGAACCTACAAGTTTTCAATGAAATTTACAACCATCCAATAGTAACACTGAGTGCACTTTTGATAGATTCATTTGGTCCTACTTTACGCTCGTAAATTCAAAAAAAAACCATTGAGATCTGCGTATAGACGATTTTTTCACAAATTGAGCAAGTTTTTTAAGATTTTTAAAAACATTTTGTTATATTTTTTCAATCTATAGCCAATTACTTCTATAAAGCATTGGCATGAACTTCTATGTCATACGTCAGACTTTGAAATCCGTAGTTTCTCCCACAATTGACATAAACCAAATAAATTTGGTATTTGGGGTCGTGTCAGAACTATTTCACTGTACTAAACATTTTGGCTTGCACACCATCGGACATTTATTTTTATTTAAGTTGTTGATGGGCTCTATCCCTTAACTAGAGATTCAACTATTGAACCCATTTTCAACTTTTCAAGAGCCTTTTGAACACTATTTAATGCGACTGATTTATCTAACGAGGCGTTCTTCTCGTACCGCGATTATCTCGTATCTAATTCTTGTTATTTAAAATTTACCTGAAATATCTCCAAGGTGTTAAAAAAAAAAGCTTATGTGTATTAAATAAGATGTAAGCCTTAAAAAACTAAAGGAACAGATAAAAGAAGAAGACATGTAAGCCATCAGTGTTGCACTAATACGTGTAAAAGAAGCTCAGTTTTTTTTTGGAATGCTGGAGATTCTTTTACGTATTGGTGTGACGCTGATGGCTTACATTTTCTTGTGCCTTGACAGCATCAAGTTATTTGTAAGACTTACATCCGTATTTTATAAGTTTAAGAGGTTTTTTTTTAATGCTAATTCTTTATTCTTGATCCTAGTTTAAGCAAGTTTTCAACATTTTGTTATATTTTTCATCCCATAACAGTTTACTTACCTATAAATAGTCTTATCATTACCATTTATTTTTCAAAGGTTTACGCTTTTGGAGGAGAAGTTAGAGAAATCGCATACTTAGCAAAAGTAACTATTAGTTGGCAAGCGATTCACGCCATCTAATGGGGAGGGGAGGAGGGGGAAAAACGGAACAACAATTTTAAAAATGTAAAAAAAAAGTTTAAATAATGTAAAATGGTTCATGCGAGATGTCAATAGGTCTTTTTGCGTTTTGGAATGTAAAGTTCGTCCACGAAATGAGATTAGCTGCACATGTTTATCCTAGAGCTTTTGGCAGAAATAATAAATAATTACAATCAGGAAACAGCTTGGATAATGAACACGTGCCGACATGGGGAGAGGGCTGGCCTGTCAAATGTTGACAATGGTGTAAAACTACCTTTACATGCTCTTTTTCCGGGTGTACGATTTATGTGTATGCAGGTGTTGCCTCTTCTTTAAATATACATCTACATCATTAAAAACGTACGTACGACCTGCGTGTGTGTATTTGTACCGCTACTCCTCTTGAAGTAAGGCACCTGACACCAGATGAAACTAACGCCAAATGAAATATAATGAAATCACGGTTCGGATAGGCCTATTTTTGTTGCTGTATATGTTTTTTTTTTACCCTCAAAAACTCTGAAACTGCCCGTGACGTCAAAGTTCGGTCAGGCAAAGTAATTAAAAGTTATCAACTAAACTATGAAGCATGGATCGACGTCGATAGAGTGATCGTCGAACGATATGGCTAGTTATGTGTTAATCTTAAAGGTATCACGTCGGTAAGGTCGGTTGCATAAATTGTTATCTGACTGGAATCCGCAACTAAAAATTAGTAACTGGTGATTTATCCGTGGATCAGAAATACACCAGAGTTTAGGTTTCGTTTACAACTAATAAATTTTCAAAACTTGAAAAACTTTTCAAGCCAAAGTCGACGGAAGTAGAAATTACGGGTAGAAGGAGAAGTCTTACAGCTTCAGACTACTTGGCCGTGCGACCCTTACGACTGTTTCTTGGGTGAAGTAGAATCTGGGCATGTAGAACCTGACCTGGCTAATGCAAGACGTGTAATTTCTATCCCAGCAGACCTGTATCAAGGGAAGTAGCTAGATCGTTGGGGGAAGGGGAGGAGGGGAGCTGCTGCAACAAGTGCCAAACGGTCCCTCCCCTCCCACTGTCCCAAAATAATAGCACCAGTTTTGCATGGTACGTGGTATGTTTGATGTTCGTCACAAAATAATCGAATCAGTTTTGTATGGTACGTACCATGCAAAACTGGAGCGATTATTTTGGGAGACTGGGAGTGGAGGGACCGTTCGGCACTTGTTGCAGCAGCCACCACCCCCCCCCCCCCCCTCCAGCGCTCTAGTTACCTTCCTTATCTGTTGCATCCCTTGATTCAGGTCGGCAGGGAAGTTTATCGTTAGTTTACAAACTATTTTTCCTTTTGTGGAGGTGTTGATAACAGTACGTACAGGAAAAGTAATCTCATATGACCAACATTTAAAATAAGCTGTATAATTAATTGGAAACAAGCGGCTGTAGCGACTAGTTAGCTGCAACCTGTCTTCTGTGCACTTCCGCCACTTTTTCAACAAAACATTGAGGAGCACACCTCTATCGCGCACTGCACAACTGCATAATCTCAAAGTAGTAACCATCACAATTGCTGGTTAAAAATGTGTTAGCTTTTAGGCCTAGTTTTAGACTTTAGGCATAATTGTCAGCTTTTAGGCCTAATTTTTACGTGCCGTTTTAATTTCGTAAGTAGCAGCTAACGGAGAATTGGGTTCGAGAGCAGGCCTATTCATTCATGCAACACGGTGTCGTGAGTTTTTTTTAATGAAGCTAATGTGTGTCATTAACGAAATTCTTTTTTTTTTTTTTTACGGCTGCATGTCTTCCTGTAGTGGTTAAAGGCGATGATCAAATGTTATTATTTCATTGAATTACGTCGAGAATACCTATTAACTCTAAGGAAGCTACGAAATTTTGATTTGCCGTATTTTTTACTAGTTTTTGGTGAAAACCGTTTTTTTTTTTATTTTTCTGTCTGGTACCGTTCCGGAGTTGAAAAAGACAAAGGACGGAAAGACAAAGTGGTTACTATAGTCTTCTGGGTCATTTTTTCTATACAGAAGACTAAAAACAACTCCTGTGGTAGGGCTAATAAACGTGAAGAAAAACATGCTAACAATGACTAATTTTTTATAGTGTCGTTATACTATAGCCTCTAAAGACAGAGACAAAAGCTAACGACAAAAACATCATGGTTTTTTGACGCTTCTCTCAGAACCCGAGCAGAGCGAGCATGTGGGTAAAGACTTTTAGATTGATTGGCGCTGTATATATATCTAGTAGTCTGACCCATCATATAACTAACATGTCCTGACATAGAAGGTTCAATAGTATGGTTTCGTATCTTATTCGTTTCGTTTTATTTCTAGGATGATGATCAATGCCACGATAAACCCTAGTGTTTGGGTCTTCCTTTCACTGGCCATGTAACCCCTAGTCCAATCCAAACAGACCTTTTGCGCGTCAATCTCGGCGCTGCAGCTCATGGCAGACGAAGTGCCCAGCCAATCGGCTGATTCGGGTTATGCCGATTCAGAAGATGGAAGTGGCAGACAAACAACTCGATCTGGACTGAGCTCACCTTCCTCAGGGTAAGTCATTCACTCCACCATGCTTATCAATTAAACAGGTTTTTTTTGATTTATATTTGTACTTATCTGTGGATTTTACAGTGTAAATAATAAACCGGTTCAATTATGAACCTTAACGTATTTTAAAGAAATCCAGTCAGAACAAGATTAGCATTAACAAACGTACGACCACAACAGGAACTTACGCTAAAACAGACACCATAGTTAGTTTCTGATAGGGTCTCGCACTATGCAAAGTACGAGTGTACCCTTTTCAGTTAGCAATCGGATCAGCAGCTGGGCTGAATCTGCCGTGACTATCAGAGATCTTCGATTAAAAAACCAGGGCTAACTACGCCACAGACACACTCGAGAATTTTGTTTGAGGATAAGGCGCCCGGGGCGGGGGCCGGCCCCGGGAGGGAACCGAATTTAGAATGGCGTTAGAAAATTTAGCTAAGGGGCACGAGTGGGGAGAAGGGAAAGGTATACCATAAGCCCCTCGGAGCTCATCCTGCTAAACAACTGACTTTCACCCATTTTCTACTTTTTCATAGTATAAACAAGCGGGGGTAGCAACTACGAAGTCACAACCAGTCTTCTGTACACTTCCGCTTCATATTTCCAGTTTTATTTTTATTCCTTTAACTAATTTTTGATGCTGAATCTAATGGTTAAAACCGTTTGCTTCTATCCATGATGTGCCCCCCCCCCCCCCCCTTGTCGGCCCACGTCTTTCTTTTATTCCTTTTAACTAATTGTTGGACACTGAATGTAATGGTGAAAGCCGTTTGTCTCTATCTGGTGCCGTTCTGCAGTTGAAAATGGCGATGAACAGACAAAGTCGTTGCTATAGTTTTCCAGCTTGCGATGTACAGAAGACTAAAAACGAGTTTTCAGAACATTTTTTTTAGATCGTAATAAATTTGCTTATTTTCTCTTAACTTTGCGTCTTGGGGGAGACTCTGCTAAGACTCTCCTGTTCTTTGGAACTGATCCCTCAATCCTGTACTTCCGAAAATTTACCAAATAATAGGAACTAGTAATAGGATAATTGACAGAAAACATCATGTCCAAATGATGTTTATTATGTCTGTGCATGCACGCGAAACAATCAGAAACGTAGACGAAAATGAGAGGAAGGGTATTGAACCAGGAATTTCAGGACATCTTACGGAGCAGAGATAAATCTGAAAAGGAAATTACGTGACTGTACCTGATACCGGCGCTGCCACCAAAGAAAAAAATGCTAATAAATGTTTTTTTGCAGGCAAGACGTGCTTATTAGTCTCGTTCTAACAGTCTGTCTGTATGCGTGAAGATTTCAGATTTGAAAATGGCAGTTGTTACGTGAAGACACAAAGCGTAATGATGAGCATGTGTTGATAGCTCAGTCAACAAAGTCGTTGGTGGATCATGGAGGCTGTGATGCTAGATCGAGTAGGCAACTGTTGAGCTTTAGTTTCAGTATAGGCCTATATTATAAAGCATTCCATTTAGGGAAAGGACTTTCGTAGCACTTTCAAGTTCGTAATGGCATTAGGGCTGGGACAGGCCTACACCTGACAGGCTGGCACATTTACGCCCATTCTGTAAATAGATTCAATCCTCTTCTACGTTACAGACCTCACAAACACCCTAGACTATTCAAAAGGAAGCTCTCACCTCACAAAAAGAGTGAATAAAGATTGCCAAAATTGTAACTAACTAAAAAAAAGCCTTTTGTTGCTAGTTACAGTGCGATGGCTATGGTATCATCGCCATGGTAACAATGCTATCTGGCAAGCTACATGTACGACATCGAATGTGGGCATTCGTATAATCTATGGTCATAAAATGAAGACTTGAATTCCTCCTTTTTCCAGTCCCTTCCTAACTTCCACTGTAATGTATTTGACTACATTAAAGATTAAGATTTAGCCTTATGGAAGTAAGGACCAAAACTCTAGTCAGTTGGAGTGTAGGACATGTAAGTGTATAGTGTTGAAAAGGTTGTAACCCTTTTATTACATTGGGTAATAACGGTATTATGCTCAAGACCTGGTCAGGTGAACGGGCCAAACCATTAACATAGGTAGGGGCTGACTTGCAGCACCCGGCCTCTATGAATCTATGTCTATGTAATATTATAATATTATACGTAATATCTAGATAATACATTCAGGGGTAGCACCACGTGGAGGACATTAGGTATAGGTAGTCTACCTACTTAAACCTTAAATACTGCACTCACTGAATGTGGACAAAAGTCGGCTGAGCCAAAACAGACGCCATTTTGAAATTGTAGGTTATTTCTAGCTGCGAGAATGAGATGCGAAGCATCCCCAGGCTGGATTCTGATTTTCTGAAAAGCCAAATTTGGCGATTCTTTTGCGAGGCCATTGTTAACAAAGAAGTAGAGCGACAGAGGAAAGTATGTGTCCGACTCGCACTGACAACCATTTCGCAAATCATATTTGGTATTTTGATTAAATCTAGTCAAATATCACGCTATAAATAAAAGATCTCCATGTAACAAAAATTGCTCCATAAAGATTTAAAAAAAAGTGTTTTGCTTGTACAAAGCTACGTTAATAGTAAACGTTCCTAACAAAATACATTCGTAAACTTGGTCTACTTATTTATTTACAAGATGCAATATTCTTTAGTAAAAAAAAAAATAGTGCTTACAGATTTGAAATAGCGTTTCGTCACACTTTGTTATTTTAATGATGGTATCACCTGGCAACACAATTTGCGTGATCCTCTCACAAATGAGTATGTGATTCCGTGTTACGGAAAAAATGGGTCAGCCCATTATTAAACGGGGAAGCAAACATGTAAGCATGGTAAAACCCGGATCAGCAAATATGCCCCAGTGCCGGAAAATGGGGGGAATATGGAGAGTGTGACCCCCCACCCCCAACCAAAAAATGTAAATCGGAAAAATGAACCACAGTCGGACAAATAAGAGTTGGGAGCATTAAGTTTTTTTACAGCCTACATCCGTATTTTAAATGCCTAAGCGTTATTTTTTTCTTGGCGACATTTTAGGTAAATTAAGTAACTAGAATTTTTTCACGAGGTAATCGTGATATGAGATAATTGAGACGAACACTTTTTGACATAAATCAGTCACATTAAAATAGCGTTCAAAATATGTCCTTGTTAATACCTACATATTAAGCTATCAAAACTGAAAACTGGCCGTGTAAACATCATGAACTCGGTGTGAGGGTAGCCCTCGTCCATCAACATCGGTTCAACGATTCGATCCCTAGGTGAGACGAATACTTCCCCAACAAGAAGAAGAACAACAAAAGTATTGTAGTCACATTAAAATAGCGTTCATCAGGCCCTGGTCCTTATTAATGACTACACTGCAAGCTATAAAAATTTAAATCCAGTTCATTGGTTTGATCATTAGGTGAGAGCAAAATTTCTCCAACAAGGAAAAACAAGAAGCTTATTGTATGCACATTAAAATGCCTTCAAATGCCTTTCAGCTATAAAAACTGAAAATAGGTTGATTGCTTCGATCTAGAGATGAGGGGGAAAGAGTGGGCATATTGATAAAGGCGTTATGTTAGTGATGTGGGGGCGGATTGGGTTGCCAGTTCGGATCTGAGTCATGCCACCCCGACAAAAAAAAGTGCAGGAAGATGGCTTACTGTACTACGTTATTTCTAGTATACGATTTTCGCTGGGTGGCTTGTTTTTCTTTTTACGTTCATCTGCTTGAGGTGTCGTTCGACTAAAAAGACGTTGGAAGGCCGCATATCATTGACATAGCTTAGTTTTTGACGCGCTCCCAGCCATAGCCAAATTTTGCTAGGTAAATCCCATCGGAAATTCCTAGGTTTTTTTACATGTCACAATCGACATGAGCACGAGACATCACAGGGTCTTTCTCTTCCGAGAATGCCAGGGGTGGCTGAGGCCAGACTCGAACCCGGGACCACAAGAGACCGTCATTCTAATTATCAGGCCTCTCACCTTGCAGCATAGCGTCACATTAATCACGATCGATGCTTGGAATGACCCTTTAATTACTGTAATTAAATCGTTTAGTTACGGTTCTTACTTCGCGCTACACTTAGACATGCATCTAAGTATTTTAGATTGTAAGCAAGCATGGTTTTAGAGTTAAACGTCGGCCTCGGAAATAGGACATTGATTGTAAGTAAGTATATCCTTCGTCGATCTAGACAGGGTGAAAAAAAAATGAGCAGCCTTGAAATTTTGTAAACAGAATATTGAAACCATTTGTTTCGGATTTTATTTTTAACTCTCTTAACTACAACCTATTTCGACAGCAACGCTCAAGTATTTTTTAGTAAATATACCTTAATAAGCAACTACTTAAGTTTTTGTTACGGTTTCCTTATTGTACGTGGCAGCGAGAAACAGCAAACACATATCGATCCTCCCGACAAATTTTGTTGTTTATCCTTATGTTATTCCTTGCTGTCAGTATCCAACTGTAGTATGTGTATCAATAATGGGGCTGTGACGTCATTACACGAATTGACAGCAAAAGATCACTGAAATCAAACAGGCCACCCACTACTCGTCAAAATGGGTCAAACTAACACTTCGAAGCCAAAAGTTATTTTTTACAAGAAAGCCAATAGATTGCACATCAGGGGTTCGAACGGTGACGAATTGTTTATTTTTGAATAACCATGCATTGTAGGTCGTACAATGTAGGAGTTAGGAGTTCTCAATGTTAACCCATCTACACAAACCAGCTAAACCGGAATTAGTGAAACGGGCGTGGTAGAATTAATTGAAATGAGTTGAAAACCGGGCCGGTCATCATGTGAAAACAGCATTTAATTACAATGCAGCAGATATCGGTTTTGCTGGTGTATGTGGAAACCACCTTCTGGGAGAACAGACACTTGAATAGTCAAACAGGAAGACCAGACCACTTATACACGTCCTATCCGTATTTCACTATCACGCTATGACGAGTCATTAGAACACGCTCTGAACGTTTTTACTGACTATTTTTGTTGATAGTAACTTGAAAGATGACGGTGAATACACTTGGTCTCGTCACAGTCAAAACCCGAATCGCCTACTTACATAAAATGAATAGGCCTAATCAATCAATGATTAAAGAACGATAACTAAAATTAGGTACGTTAGACTGGCTTAGATTAGTTTACAGTTAGGCTAGTAGTTTTTGCACCCGTTGTTACCGATTTCGGAATGTGAATCGTGGTTCAAAAAAGTTTAGTAACGTTTAAAATTACAATCAGTAGGCCAGCCTACTTTACTAATGCTAATTCCATTCTAACAAAAAATGTTTTTATCATTTGTGCTATGTCCGTGCGTTTCTTTTCCTTTGCTAAATTCTCACTTGATGTTACTAGCGCTAGAGGACCAAAGAAACAGTTCCCTAGTAGAATAGTACCCAGAGATTTACCGACTGAGCAGCAAACAAAAGTGGCCGATACCTGCCGTAATCGTTCAACGCGGTGAAAAAACGTTATCGTAAAGGTTTTATTGAAGATCGAAATGAATCAATAGAATTGTAAGTACGGCTGTCTATTGATTACTTTACCTTTCTTCAGCTTTGTGGTTTCACTTACATCCGGATGGGCTCGTTTCATTGGCTCCTGGTATAACTATGAAAACATGGCCACATTTGCAGTAGATGATCAAATCTGTTATCGATGGGAAGCTGCCATCTTGTTTGTGAAGCAGAGCTGGCATTTTTTTGTTGCTACATGGACGAATCTAACACTGCACAAAACAAGGAAAAGTGATATGTAGCAATGTAAATAGCAGCTAAATTGTAGGGAAAAGAAACAGCCATTTAGCGAACTGCCTTAGCATGGCGAGGAAATGAAATGCATGGTAACTGTGCCCAAGAAAGTTTATTTTTAATTAAGTCTCCGAAAGCAGCACGAGCTTGGTGGCAAGTTAGCGGAACCCCAAACGAAGTACCCAATCTCATTAGGCGCCAAATAATTGGTGCTCTTGTCCTGGCCGTGCCTTTTTAAAAAATAAAATTAACTTTTGGAAAATCGATTTCCTTCCAAAATCAGGTCTCGCCCTCTTTATTAAGGTTCGTGGTGGCAAATTGGAGAAGGAAGGTTATTAAACCCAATTTATGGGTTTTCGTCAATACAGTCACACACGCGCAAATATGTTCCTACGAGCAATGGAAACTTTCCGTCAGGTCCAACAGCCACCTTATTTAAAGCTTTATTATATTCTGGCAGAAGTGGTCGAAGTTAAAGTGGCCGTTAGCCTGCTGACCGTTGGCCCAGATCCGGAAACCCTGTTGCGTGCCAGTTGTATTTGATATTGAACTCGGATCCCAACAAAGCAATGGTCACTCCGAACCACAGCTGGACACAAGGAAGTAGAAAAGGAACAAAGTTGTATTTGGACTATCTTTGTGGGTGCTAGTGGGCGGAGATTGCGTGACTTGGCAACAAGGCGATGAACTCATTTCGATTGATTCAAATCTGGAATAAAAAGTGTTTTTGGCCCACTGCCATCCCCTCCCCCCACCCGATTGCATAATGCTTCAAGATCCGACCAATACACAAATTAGGGAGTCCCCCCCTTCCCCCCTTTTCTCCAGTTTTCCTTATTGAGAATAACGAATATGTCAACTGTTGATGTGAAGTCAAAATGAGCATAACTAAAAATAGCTACAGGACTCCCTTTGCACGACAATCTACCTTAAAAACAACATGAACAATACGAAACAAAAACTAGGGAGGGCCCAAGGCACACCGCAAGCTTTGTGAGGGGACACTGGGGAGCCCAAGTAAAGTGAGCAGCACCAGCCCTCCTTTCCAAACCATGTGAATGGCAGTTCGAATCCAGCAAATAATAATAAAGGCATGAAGTGTATGTGTCCCTTAGTATTAGGAAAGGTATTAATTGAAATTTGCCCAGCAAAAGGTGCTCTTGAGTTAATTGGCAAATGGTTCCTGTTGCGTAGGTGGTTGTGACCTCAATACAACTCGTTTTATTAGTGAAATTAGAAGAAATCACACAAATGTCATATTTCAAATGATAAACGCGAACGCAAACTAAACTGATTTTACTGAAGTTGAGGAAAGCTACATCCAACACAACGCATTTTACCACAGTTAACAAAAATGTGAACTCAAACAAAACTAATTCTTTTACCTCGTTTGTTAAAAACACAACTTGTCACACCATTGTTGATAATTGTGAATTGTTTTACTTTGATAATGTGCAATCAAACAGATCAGAATTGGATTTATCTACGTACACTTAAATACATTTATTTTATTTTCTAGGAAGCCACCTAGTTCGTCATATCTATCGGGTACCGATCTAGACGATGAGCTTCCAGAATCGCCCGATAACGTCAGTGTCATTGTCCGGTAAGTTACTTTGTCCCTCGGACTTAGAGAAAGAGAGAGAGAGGCATAATTAGGTGAAAATGCTACTTTGGTGCTTTTACCAGGGTGGTCAATGGGCACACCAGCAAGTCTTAAAGTAAAACAAGATAGGGTTCACTTCATCAAACTGCAATTACTTGTAACTCAGACTAGAAAATTATCCGCAGTTGACAGCGTTCGCTTTGAGACATCTGTATGGATATCCCATACAGTGCATAAAAGCTCTTTTAATTCTGTTTTCCTACAGTTATGATTGATTAAAATTATTTTGCAATTTAAAAACTTTGGCAACTTTAATACTGTATATAAAGTGCATTTTCTCTAAATAGCAGCTCTTCTTCACAGAATAAAGCTGGTTACGTGCCAAGCCAACCGCATCAAAGGCTAAGGGACCGCTCAGAATTTGTGAACGGGGGGGGCGGGCCCCCCCGGGAAGTTTGAGGTGGAGCCCTTCCAAAATTTTTTAAGTTCCCCCCTAAACTCGCCCTAAAATTTTTGTGGTCCCCCTTTGAAGGGCCGGTTTTTTTTTCGTAGCCCCCCCTTCCAAAAAATCGAAGCATTAATAGTTGATAACCGTTTCTGTTTCCACATATCCATCCATTCCTGGTCTGAAGGTAGACTCGGACATAATCGTGTGGTTGACCCTTGGTGTTAGCATCCCATCTTGTTCGATCAGAGAATTGGCTGTGAAATGCAACCAGTGCGAAAACACCGTTTTGTTTTTTGTTTAACGAGAATTAACCAAAATTGATCATTCTCCTCGATTGACGGAGAGAGGGACAATTTAACTGGAAAAATTCAACCGGAAAACTCCGTTGTCACTTTTTAAACAATAAACCACATGTGTTACAACCACACGTTACAGATATCTGAGAAAGGAATACATACGCTGACTGGGAAAATACTACGCTTTATAATCATGAGATATTTTTAAATTAAATTACTAATGTTTACAGCGGGGTTCGAGGCAAGCTGTAGTAATTTTATTGATTCAGAAGAACTTTTTTAAAGAATTCTGAAGAGCATTTTTAGGACAATTAATTGCACAACGTGAATTGCCAAAAAAATAATGAAAATTATTACGGACACCCCCTCCCTTCTAGAGCCAGTGAAACATTTTGATGATCCCCCCCTGAAGGGCAGCAAAAAAATTTGTAGCCACCCTCTTTTTATCCCCCCCCCCCCCTGCTGAAAAATTCTGAGCAGTCCCTAAAACAACTTTTTTTTTTACTAATGTTGGATGCTGGGAAGTGAGGAAAGGGGAAATTCTAAGGCTGCTATAATGTCACTTTTTCCTACTTTGAACAAATTTTCTCATAAATCATAACTCGTGACACGTTTTCTTATCATAAGGGACTGGTCATTATTTATGGATGGTGGAGGGGAGCCAAAGAAATTGAAAATGTGACCTCCAAATTTTCGATTATCCCCCCCCCCCCCGCCCCCTACCCCGAAAAAATAATAATGACTAAATAAATAAATAAATGACCCCACCACCAAGGTCCAAAAATGTTCAAATCCCCTCCACTGCAAAACGTAAGTGTTTCTTAGTCATATCAGGAGGTTAAAAGGTGTAGATGATTTCCTCTGAACTAATTGAAAACTAGCAGTTCGTATCAACAGGCTCCCAATCGTGTGGAAAACAAGCATTCGACTTAAAATGTTCTTCAAAGCATTCAAAGAAGTGTTCTTTAGCCCACCTTTGGACCGAAATTCATGACGGTTGAATAACTATTGATATAAGGGATGCGTATTGGCACTAATAAAATAGTTGGAATCAGCTGTCCATGCCCTTCACAACATCAATACCATGAAAAATATCCCATGGTGCAAAAAACTCAAAGTTGTTTGAAAGAAGTATTCACTGGATGACACTAGAAATAACGTTAAAATCTTATGAAAACTTACATGATAACGGGAGGGAGGATCCCCCAGAAGCTGCAGTACTTTTAAAAATTTTGACTGCTGAAAGTGCTAATTTTGAGGTCAAAAAAATGTCTTTTTCTTCCAGTTTGGTTGTGTTTTTTTTTTGTGTGACCCTCCCATGTCATAATTCTAAAAAATGTAAGCTCCCTTTCTCCCCCTTCGAGAGGGTCTAAAACATCCATAAACCTGCACTGGGAGATAAATAATGACGAGTCAATTGGTGCTCTGAAACCCTCTTTAGCCTAAGACGTGTTGCACAATTCCTAACTTTGACTTTATTCATTAATTGTGTTTCGACTTTGTCAAGTAGCTAAATCATGAGGGCAAAAAAAAAAAGATGATAGCCTTGTGTCAAGGGAAGGTACTCGGATTGCCATTCAATAAATTGGCTTTTTGTGACTCATATCTGCGTTGTCATGACGATGTGACGAGATTCTTTAACTAACAGCCGTTATAGACACTCCTCTAATGTGATTTCGATGCGGTAAATCAAGGGAGACATAACACTTCAATAAATGGGAAGCCATTAAGTGTTTAACTGTACACGAGTCTTCCGATATAAAGTGACAAAATGAGATTGCCTTTTTAGTCTGTGAGTCAGTCATCCAAAGTGTGGCAGCCATTTATTGCAAATACTACTTTTTTTTTTTAATATTTAAAAAAAAAAATTAATTTCTTTGAGCCTTAAGTCGGCCGAAGCAACTTAATGCTTGTATGGCTGAACCGGCTCAATTTTGAACATTACAAGACTTTTAGAGAATAAGAAATGTCAGGTAAAAGGAGGTGCCAACCCGGGGATTCGATCCAGGAAACCTCCAATCATCGTAGGGGCTGAAAGATTGTACAGAATTGGCTAGAATAGTTCCCATAGCCACTGCCAAGGTTCCCTTTCCAGGGGTTCGACCAGGTCCACAAACCTCCAGCAACCAGGCTGAGCTCTCTCACAACTCAGCCACGATGACACTTTGAATTAATGTAGTGCAATATACAGTACGATTAAGAGTTGGAAGCCTGAAAACTTCCTTATACGTTAAATTTAGCATAGGTACATTTAGTCGTAGATTTAATTTTCACTCGTATAATTCTTTACATACGCCCAATCACCGACACCTTCCATTTGCAAATAATCCTTACTTGATCCAGTCTTTGCAGGCTAAGCAAGTACCATGGGTACAAATATCATAAACGAATATCATAATAACTTTGTTTTAATTAATTTCTTTTGAGCCTTAAGTCAGCCGAAGCGATTTAATGCTTGTATGGCTGAACTGGCTCAATTTTGAACATTACCAGACTTTTAGAGAAGAAGAAATATCTGGAAAAGTGGGATTAGATCTGGGAAACCTCCGATCATCGTAGGGGCCAAAAGATTGTCCAGAATAGTTCCCATAGCCGCTGAAGGAGCATGGTAGCCTCTCACTCTACCCCAATGAAATGCTATGAGTACTATTTTGTTATGAGAATATACCTTCATAATTTTCTAACGGCAATAACAAATGGAAAGCCAGTCAACAGCAGCCACCAGCCAATCACGTATAAAACTAGCACCGAGTGTTTTATCAGATTAAACTGTCACTGAGCTTCGTCTCTCCATGTTGTTTTTACGATCGAATCTCCTGGTTTCCTGGTCTCTGCCACATCGAAACTATGACAGAACTACATTTGGTATGCCTAAATAAATTTCTTCTACATATACCCGATAGTCAAGCGACGCATGATTTTTGCTTCCCAGCTATGCATTATTAATATTTGGTTACCATGGTGACAAAACGATCAGCCAGCATTATTAGCTTTCCGCCAAAGATCATTGGGCCTAATCGCTGCTAATATTCAAAGCGTGGCATGCAGTAGAGACAACCGCAGTTCATAAAATATGCTGTACTTAAATTAACCATAATTTGAAATAAATAAATTAATAATAATTGTCGTAAAACTTAGTAACTTTATGGATCATATCCCATTTTAAATCTAAGAAAAAGTTTTTTTTCATTAAAAGTAAAACATGTATTTACTTTGGTTGACCACCATGGTTGGTAATATTGGTCCTACAACAATGGTCAGCTGCTTCCAAGGTGAGTCGGGCTGTTTTCTGCAAATTTGCAAATTGTGGTGGATGGTTGGGAAACAAAACTACTTGGGAGGCAGTATATTCTCGTTTGAAATACCACTCAAGCGTAGTTTAAGTATTGATAAATGTTCTCAACCTCTAGTTACATTCCCAAGCTGATAAAAAAAACCATGCATTCGTTACACTACTACTGAATAATGATGCGACAAAAAGAGTAGTGACGAAATTAACAGACCTCAGTGGTGTAGTGGTAAAAAAATAATAATACCGGAGCTGATGCATGGCTCAACTACGTACCAGCGAATTTTGAACGAAAGCATACGTGACTTGATTGGGCAATATGGCTGCCAAAAGCACTACTGATTCGATTGATTTGACCTGTTGCCGCTTTCTGTCAGCTGAGGGGGGTAGTTACAGCCCAAAAGAATGCCAACTGAGTAGGTGCTGCTTTCCCTTGAAACACTTTCCGAATACATAACGCGTCGCTATTTATTCCAAGCGCAGATAAATAACTCAACTGTGGCTGAGTGATAACTTTAAAAGCTATTTAAAATACTTTTATAGATAATAAAAATGTATCACGCAAATCTCCGTAAAATTTAAATTATTATTTTGAAAACCGCGACTAGCTGCCAATAGATATCATAACCTATGAACATAAACCTTGTTCTATCGACTGTCTCTAATGATGACGATGTCTCCATCGCAACGCTCTCGGCAACATCCTTTAGTGGCGGCCATATTGTCCACCCCCTAAAATCGTTATAGATCAGACCGGGTTGATGGTTGGAGACCATGGCTGATGGGGAGAGGGGTGATGAGAAGAAGCTTTCAAATCCCAATCCTCAAGATATTTTTAATTTTTAATGCATAAGTGCTTATGCCTACTTCCATAATAATGAAAGCGACAGTTTTGAAACATTCAGTCAAACTTATGCAAATGCTTCACACGTTCGTAAATCTCCTGTGAGAAAGATTTCAGAGTCAAACCTGACGAATGGATGATGGTGGCATGCACTGCTCAGTGTTAAGGATTGTGCCAGAACGCACAAGCACTGTGTTGGTGAGAATAAGATCTGACATGCCGCTTCCCCACGAAAGAAGGTAGCAGAGTGCTCTAGGCATAACTACACTACTTTAGGAGCTCAATAAATTCACAGTAAGGGTGATATTTAAAATATCAACGAATTCAAACTAACAAACAACTATTGTAAGGCAGAAGTTGTAGAAACACTTATATTTCACTTCAACAGCCTTTAAATTCAAACTGAATTGAAGGATCCATTGTTGCCTTGTTTGCTTGTACATGCTTTTATTTTATTTTGTTGTTTGCCGTGCACTTGTCTAACGAAAATAAATAAAGATGCAAACCTATTCACGTTGCCTTTTGGAATAAATATCAGACTGCCTGAGCAGGGAACTGAACCAACGACCTTTGAAACATTTGAAGTCCTATTAATAGGCCATACTGCCTGGTAGGACTTTGGCCTTTGATTTCAAAGATCGTGGGCGCAATTTCCCACTTAGGCAGTCTGAAATTTAAGTCTAAAAGGCAATGTAAATAGGTTTGCGTCTGAATTTATTTAACACTTCTCGAGCCCAATTGGCTTTCCGTCCTGTTTAATGTCTAATGAGATATGTAACACTTCAGAATAACGATTCATTTATGATACGACACATATAATTCACAGGGCTACACTCTGTCTGAAAATGTTATAATTTTCAAAAAAATATGTTGGTAAAGCCCCAAGTAGACACAAATTGGGTAGAGCAGAAGACAGAAATCCAGTGCTACTCGCACATGAGATACCATTTCTGCCGTGTAATAAAGCTTGGTTGCGTACAACACTATTGTTACACAGAACAAACTGTGCTATTGTTGATGAGTCAAACTACAATGGTGAGCTAACAACATGGTTTGTGATTCCGGCAAACGCTTACATTTATACACTAAATGATGGTTAAGTAGGTGTAAGAACTGGAAGCCAGACATGATAGAATGGCATGTTCATTGCACACATACGTTCTTTAAGAGCTAAGGTTAATTATTTCCGTAACAAAATGGAAGATTCTTAGAACACCTGAGAAAGCATTATTCCATTCTAAGAATCTGGGTATGTGGAAGGTCCACATCTACCTATTGCCATCTTCGAAGGAATCCCTAGCTGGCATGTACAGAGTCACACGTAATTGACCTATTAACGCCACTTGTCACTCACCGGCTTGGTAATGGTGTGAGTGAGTTACTGAGTGCCACCTGGTCACACATATTATAACCCCCTGTTTGAGCACGTGTTAAACATTCAGCCACGCAACAAGTGCAGGCTGGCTTCTACAATGGAAAACAAGGTTTGACTATTTTGCTATAGATGAACTGTATCCGCATGTATAAAGGGCTTTGATCCGTTGTCAACACAGATGAAGGAAGTAACAAGTTATTATTTCCTTAACGGAAGCCAGATGAAATTGATCTCTACTTTTTTTTTTTAGGGTCCGGCCATTGAACAACAAGGAAGCTGTCAGGCAAGAAACATCAGGCCTTCAATTCCCTGGAGAAGGAAGAATATTGGTGAGAAAATAAGAATGTATCCGTCAGCAATCAGCATGACACGCAATAGAGATCAGTAGTAGCTTACTGGTTGGTTAACCCTATAGTTCGAACATTATTTGGCAACAAATACTGCATACTACCTTTTGTAAACTAAAAGTAGAAGTCATGGATCAGAGATTATTTATTGATAAAAGAGAAAAGGAAGTTCACAGGGATATCAAAAAGAAGGCCTAAACCATGAACATCCCACTGAAAACAGAAGGGGTTCATTTGCACTGAACTTTGTGTACACAGACCTGCCATTACGATAGGTTAAGAACAACGTCCATCTATTCCACGGACACCTATGCACTTCATCCCTGGATTCATGTACAGTACCTCTGTTGAGTTTATCATTTTTAACCATTTTTTTTTTTTACAAACTAGCCATTTCTTCTCTTTTTCCCCACCATTTCAGAAAGCCCTGTAATTTGTGATTCCTCATATTTTGTCTCCATTTGTTCGTCACAATTTTTCATTCCCCTTTACCCCCATATTTTATGTTACAATTTTATTCAATCCTGTAACTTTTCACCTCTATATATGCTACCATTTTTCACAGACATGCCATTTCACCCTTTGTTCTGCGTTACTATTGTTCATCCTTTATTGTGCATTACTATTTTTTGCCCTTTGTTGTGCATTACCATTTTTCATCCTTTGTGTTACCATTTTTCATCCTTTGTTGTG
This sequence comes from Lithobius niger, assembly GCA_023313725.1. NCBI lineage: Eukaryota > Metazoa > Arthropoda > Chilopoda > Lithobiomorpha > Lithobiidae > Lithobius > Lithobius niger. The sequence continues at coordinate 139,728 of JAHWFP010272633.1, forward strand.
TGTTACCATTTTTCATCCTTTGTTGTGTGTTACCATTTTTCATCCTTTGTTGTGCGTTACCATTTTCATCCTATGTTGTGCGTTACCATTTTTCATCCTTTGTTATGTGTTACCATTTTTCATCCTTTGTTGTGTGTTACCATTTTTCATCCTTTGTTGTGCGTTAACATTTTTCATCTTTTGTTGTGCGTTACCATTTTTCATCCTTTGTTGTGTGTTACCATTTTTCATCCTTTGTTGTGTGTTACCATTTTTCATCCTTTGTTGTGCGTTACCATTTTTCATCCTTTGTTGTGTGTTACCATTTTTCATCCTTTGTTGTGTTACCATTTTTCATCCTTTGTTGTGCGTTACCATTTTTCATCCTTTGCTGTGTGTTACCATTTTTCATTGTTTGTGTGCTTAGCTTGGCTTAGCTTTTTGATGCGCTCCCAGGGACAATTTTGCTAGGTAAATCCCATCGGAAATTCCTAGGTTCTTTTACGTGCCTCAATCGACATGAGCACGAGAAATCAAAGGGCCCTTTTCTTCCCAAAAATGTCAGGGGTGGTCAGGGCCCGAGAGGCCCGAGAGGCCCGGGCCTATAGCGGCACTTTTTTAGGGGCGGCATGACGGCTTAAAAACAATAATTGTGCGTGAGAAAATCTGGTGAGAGTTTTGTGGGCGCTCCGTCTTTAATGAAAATTTGTTAATTAAATTCTGGCGCCATTCATTGTTAGAATTAAGCTAACCGCGGATTCGTTTAAAAACGTTATGAATTACTACATCCTTTCAGGAGATGACGCCATACTTAATTGTTGCTATCATGTGCAATACGCGTCAGTAATGCTTTCCACTAATAGTAACCGTACAGCTTCATTTTTTTTTTCAAATATCTGCAAACTGTTCCGAGTATTCGACATTTTTTATCATCAACTCAATGTCGTATCAGTACTGATTGAGTGAAGGATCAGTGGTATCAGGAGCTAATGACAGTATACCACGTACTTAGGTTTATTACACTCTTGGTGGTATACGTGAGTAGAACCTATTGACTTTTTCTTTAAAACAGTTACGGTATTTACGAAATTTTGTATTGGGTTGGTTAACATGTGATGATCGTAGCAGCGAAATAAAACGAGTAGCCATAATTACGTGAATGAAACTAAGCGGCGCTCACAGGAAAAAAAAAACAGGGGGAAGCAAGGGACAAGGCCCTGGTTAGAAAATCCCCAACATTTCTGAATTAAGGTTAAATAAAGGGCAACGGACGGAAAAAAGTACTTTTAATTATTTTGCTTAGTAACATTTTTTTTTTGCCCTACCAGTTTTCCACAGATCGCAAAAGAAATTAAATTAAGAAAGGTGATGGGGCGGCATTATGGTTGGGCCTACAAGTGGCGAGACCTTAATCCGGCCCTAGGGGTGGTTGAGGCCGGACTCGAACCTAGGACTTCTGGCACACTAGATGGTCATGCTAACCATCAGGCCACCTTCATTCTTTGCTGTGCATTACCATTTTCCACCCTTTGTTGTATGCTACCATTTTTCATCCTTTGTTGTGCATTACATTTTTCATTCTTTGTTGTGTGTTACCATTTTATTACCGTTTTCATCTTATGTTGTGCGTTACCATTTCTCATCCTTTGTTTTGCATTGCCATTTTT
>JAHWFP010272633.1:141383-163400 GCA_023313725.1 Lithobius niger
GTGTGTTACCATTTTTTCACCCTCGTTCTGTGTTACCATTTTTCATCATTTGTTGTGCGTTACCATTTTTCACCCTTTGTTGTGTTACCATTTTTCACCCGTTGTTGTGCATTACCATTTTTCATCCTTTGTTGTGCGTTACTATTTTTCACCTTTTGTTGTGCGTTTCCATTTTTCATCCTTCGTTCTGCATTTCCAGTTTTCATCCTTTGTTATGCGTTACCGATTTTCACCCTTTGTGCTGCGTTACCATTTATCATCCTTTATTGTGCGTTACCATGTATCATCCTTTATTGTACGTTACCATTTTTCACCCTTTGTTCTGCTTACCAATTTTCAACTCTGCAGTTTATCCCAATTAAATCGATTCGCTACCACTTTCATCTACCATTGGATCTACCATTTTTTTTTGCAGATCTATCAATTTTCGTTCCCATCCGTACTACAAAACAACAGAATTTATTACACGAATGAATAAATTTCTTGAAATTATAATTTGTTTTTTTAGTGTTTGCATCAACTTTGATGACTATTTTATGTAAAAATTGTTGGCCCCTACAACAGTACCAACATGTTGTGCTGTTTTATTCCCATTTCCAAATTATCTTTACATCTTCCATCTGTGTATTATTTTCACCGATTTAAAAATACTAAAAATAATTTTCATAAACCAAAAAAAATTGCTTCCAACTAGGAATAGAAATAAGTGAACAATACAAATTCGTTTTGATAAAGCTCAATTGTCACATGAAATTGGCAGGAATGATGAATTTTATTTTACCAATTAGCAAACGTATACGATTTGTTGCAGGTTGACAGTTTAGCACCCAACAGCAAACCCAAATTACTGACTTTCAATGTTGTATTTGAACCCGAATCCAGACAAGAGGATGTATTTCTTCATTGTGGAGTTAAGCAACTCATTGACATGGCGCTGGACGGGTAAGTAATTCAAAAAATCTACCGACTTTACAGAAGGAATAAACGGAAAATCAATTAACCAAACAATTGTTGTCTCCTAAATCTGTTGGTGGAGTGTAGGTCTGTCGTGTTTCTTTATAATAATAAAATAATAATAAAAGTTTATTTGCCGAATAGGTTAGCAAAATGCTAAGATAGGGCTTTTACTAGAAACCGCTTATATCTTACCAACATTAAGTGACAACAAATACATATAGCTAGATATAAATATCTGTACAACAATATAGCAAAAATTACATTAGGAATAGTGTGGTATGTACGGTAGTAGGTTACACTTATTTAGTCTTTCCGCTCTTTTTAGTCTTTAGTCTTTCTACTCTTCTTGTTGATGTGGCCTTAAAGACCAATGCTAGCAACGTTGTTGTGGTTGATGGGGGGTTTTCGACTAAGCAGTTACCACGTGTAGAAATTTGAACAGGATAATAGGATTATTTTTATTTGGAACATCTAATATTCGTGCTGAGAAATATTCCATTATGTAAAGGCCAATTACATTGATTTTTACTTGCATATGTTATCGTTGGGCAACCTGGACACACAAAGAGTGTGTGTGTGGGGGGGGGGGATGTTAAATGCATTCGATAGGACAATTTCATTACTGCATCATCGCACATGCATTGGTAGTTGCCATTTGTCCTTGGAATGTGCTGAAATTAGTGTTGACAGATGGAGTAAGTCTTATCAGAGCCAACTGACGTACTGACGTTGGCTGTGGGTAGCTGAAGCATCTGGCTGAAGCTACCACTTGACTGACTACGTTTGAGTTACCGCACTTGGTTCTGATAACTAATACGATTACTCTATCTGTCAGTAATATTTTTGGCACATTCCAGGGACAGAATGGTGTATACCGAAGCACCTTGTGATGATGCAGTAATGAAAAATCGTTTTATCGAATCGAACATGTTCCCACGGCTACTTTTGACATTTTGTGTCCAGTGGTTGCATTGGTGACACAAACGAAATATATGCAAATAACAATCGATGTAATTGCCCTTTGAACAATATGGACAAGTTTTTAAGTTCAAAAGGTTAAAAAGTAGTTAACAAGAGTGGGTTGAATTGTGCAAGTGGCTTGCAATCTCTTGCACACTAGTACTTTTGTTCATTTGCAACAATCAATTATGCAGCAAAACCATCTCTCTTTTATTTACCTTTTATTCTTGTAGTTTTTAAGTGAAGTAAATAAAAGCCTTCATGTCCTCCATTTGTGAATTATTTTAAGCAACGAAACAAACTACATGGACTCCAAGAAAATGTTTTAGGCCAGAAGACTTAGCTGAAAATTACTGGTTTGATGACTTTCAGATAAAGGCCCAAAACAGAGTAATAGGTTGGGGAAATTAAAGGTGTCTTTTAAAATAACCCACAAATTTTTCTGATTACACTCTTAAAAATTATGCATCGTGTCACTGCAAAATTTTTGATCAGATTAAAAATGTGGCATTGTATGTCATAAGTCACGTACACTTAGCAGCTTTAGGGAAATGGTGTTTTTTTTTTAGCATCTGCCATCTAACGCTAGAACTAGCACTAGAGCCGACTCCCAAACGACACATGGGTATACTACAAGTTCCCTTTTGACTTTCATAATTCATGTAAAGTATCATTTATTCCGACGAGACTATACAAAATTTTGTTCACGAGTTGTTGTTGACCAAAGTAGGACTAATAATCATTGACGACTAAAATGAAAGCAAATAGAGTGGTTTTCATAAAATTACACATGAAAGGTGAAAGATTTCGATTCTGAAAGAACGTTTCTATGTTATACTGCTTCTGACCTTTCCGTATTACACCGTAACGGATTTATAGCACATTTTATTATTTTGGAAGCGTAAGGCCTAATATGCAGATTTTGGTACAAAGGTGGCATTGGCGTTCTGCTTTGAGGCACCATATCCATAGATTTCTTTACCATAGACTTTGGCGAAACAGGGCTATGGCATAAAGTCAACGTCGATATTGTGTATCGTAATTGATGTAAATCCCGGGTTTGTAGCCATAATATAATGTGCTATAAATATAACATCTTGATATGAAACTACATAAATGGGAAGCCTATATGAAAAATTATCACTGTTGTTTTTGGAGAGAGAGAGTCCTGAACGCTTTTGCACATATGGATGATATCATTAATTCTTCGCTGACTTGAGTGTACGATTATATTTGACAACAGCGCCATTTACAGCTGAGAATGGCTGCAGTGAGAAAGTATCAAATTGAATTATTTTCTTTCCAGGTTTTCTAGTACCATTTTTGCATATGGCCAGACTGGATCTGGCAAGACCTATACCTTAACTGGACCACCTTTGGTAAGTAACTCAATATTTCATATCAAAAAACGTGACTTCAGTTAAGATAATAGCTTAATTATGTATGTGTATTAACATCATTCTTAAGCAATAATGATAATTGATGTTCCACCAACCATTAATAGTGGCAAGCAGTTTTGTTGAGAATAACTTCTTTCAATTCGCGGGTTCAGGAGCCTTTGTTTATTATAAAACTTGTCAAGTCTAAATTAAAAGTATTTATTAAACTTTTATATCTCAATTCTTGGCTCTATGTTACATCCCTCAAAGGTAAATGAAGGAGTGACAGTATATAGCATACTGCCTCTTCTTGTTTTGAGGAATGGGCATACCATCTGACAAAGTTCAAACAAAGTTGATCTATTTATTAGCTACCGTGTTTACTGTTTATTGAATCACATCAGTTCTTGGTTTTTACTTGATCTTGATTTGTCTAAAAGTAATATCCAACCTCACATACAGCTGTGACATTATCTTGTTTGTAACAATAATAATAATAATAAGTTTACCTAAATACACAAATGTATTAGGATGGAAGTAAAAGGACCAGGAACCCAGCCACTTATATTACTCCATAAAATAGTAATGTAGCAATGGCATCGCCACATTACCGAATATATATAACAAAAAAAAAAAAACGACAAAAAATATAACTATTCTCGACCACCTTAGAAGTCACCTTAGAAAAAAAAAAAAGATAAAATTACAAATATTTATATTTATCTACAGCACAATGCTTAGCAAGCATATTTTTAAAAATTACTAAGTTATCAGATCCGACGATCTCAGGTGGGAGTTTATTCCATGCCCGCCCAGCGCGCAACAAGAAAAAATGATGCCTACAGTTCAAAGAGGCCTTCTTCCAGTCAAAACGCCACTGATGGTAACGAGTGCACAAGTTAGGCTTCGTGGTAATCAAAGGTGGTCCCTCCCTCTGATACAGGCACTCGCGATCAAGCCTGTAGCAAGTATGAAGATCGACTAGATTGCATAGGAATTGGAGACTCTCCAAAGATAAGTACTTCAACTGCTCAGCATATGACCTGCCCCGCATGCCAGGCAGAAGCCGTGTAAATTTACGCTGGACATTTTCAATCCTCCTGATATCTTGGACCAAGTAAGGAGACCAAACAGCTGAGTTGTACTCAACAATAGGCCGTACGTAGGTCTTCAAAACATACTTTAGAATAAGCGCATCACAATGGGAAAAACATTTGGGGACAGTGTAGGCTCGCTGATGGCCCCGGGCTGCAACAGCAGCGCAATGATTAGAACTAAGGTTATTCGTTACAAGGATACCAAGATCACGATGCTGACTAACAGTAGCTATATTCACACCACCAAGATGATAATTCACAGGGAGCTTGCAGTCGATCGACAGTGCAGCACATTTGTCAGGCGCCAAAGGTAACTGTCAGTTAACCGACCATCAGTGGATGGCATCCAGGGCATGTACTCGCTTGCTTTAATTCTTGATTTTGCAACAATGTGGCATTGGCATTCTTCGTTGAGCACTATCAGAGGCGGAAGAAGTACGCTTCGAGCCCGTCTGCAAGTAAACCAAAGCCTCCCCCCCCCCCCCATGCCCCCCCCCCAATAGAAAAACAATTATCAAATATGTAAAAAAAAATTCTTTTTTTTTTTTTTCAAAAAGGTTCCTACCTTATACCTTCTCAATGCATGACATTTTACGTGCATGATCATTGTTTAAAAGTTAACTTTTCTACACGAGCTTTCTGCTCACAAACACATCAATCATCGCTGCAATGTCCAATTTTGTAGCTTGACGGTTTTCTATCGACAGTAGAGATTATCTACTTAGAAGGACATTCCTCCCAGCGCCATTTTTCTCGATCCTCCACATCAAGTACGGCCCCCAAAGGTCTATTTACTTACCGTTAAGTCTTTCCCTTGCTAAAAATCCGTTTTAAAATGTGGAGTCTTAAGAGATTTTCTGTTGAATAATTGTTAACTATATTTACTCCGGGACGCACACTGATCCTTTGCGTACTTACAATTACCATGACGATTCATCTGTGTGTGTGCGTGTACTAATTTGCTAATAATTACCATGAGATCAAAAATCTAAAATACTAATGCGGTAAAAATTAAAATTAATTATTCCAACAGATCGCTGAAGCAAAATTATAATTGTGATGTTAAAATACAAGAATCATTCCAGTTTGTAACGACACAATTAATGCATTCATGCTGGTTTGTCTATTAGGCGCAGTGCCAACTGAGATAGTAGCTGCGTTCCACCCTGCGAAGAACGCAGCTACTATCTTAGTTGGCCTTATATTACTACGCAGGGTCTCGTGAAACGGTGCGATAGTAACATGCGCAATTTGGTGATTGGCGCATAGCTGTTATAAGGCAGGCCGGGTGTACCTATAGTCTTTCCTGGCCCATAGCACTTAGATAATTATTAATTATCTTTAATTTAGAAAATGACCGTGCTGCTGTACTTTCTGTAACTGGAATGGTGAGAAAGAACACACACACAATACACATGTCAGAAAACTTGCTGAAATTTCACCAATTTCAATCATCAGTAGAGTGGCAAGTTCCTTCAGTTTTCTTTTTAGAGATTTCTGATTTTAAGCACTCCCAAAATGAAATTAATGATTGCTTAATGGCTTGTTTGTGGTGTTTTTCGTTTAAATTCATCTGCAATTCTGCATTATAATTTTGTACTGTGCAGGGCCCTTCAGGGCCCCTCGTAAGCCAGGGCCCATGTTTAGCTGAACACCCTGAACACTCTAGATGGTCCTCCCCTGAGGAGCACCATACCAGACATTTCTTTTCCTTGGCGAAGCAGGGCTATGGCCTAAAGTCAACGGCAGTATTATGCATTGTAGTTGACGTCAACCCTAGGTTTGCAGCCATACTTTGACGTTAATTAATTGCAAACCATACTCACGTTTTTCTTAAGAGTTTCCAGGAAATGAAACCATGCACCATCGTTCGTAAATTTCTGTGCCATGCTTCAATACTCATATTCCGACTGGCTGAAAATAATAAAGTCATTTGCTGATCTTGTTACTTTGGAATATAGTAGGTCTTTATTTTCTCTCTAAGAATCTGAGTAATGATTTTTTTTAGGTATTATAATTTGTTCTACCTTCTTAATGGTTCATTTTTTCATAACAGCCCCCCCCCCAACCAAAGATTCAGATTCAGAAACCAAAGGAATTATACAAAAAAAAAATCTTCAGATTTTCAGACAAATCGGGATCCCCATTGGTAACCTAATACGTGTATGCCATACCTACTTTTATTTATACCCTCCTCGAGCACTAAGTGACATCTGTTACGCTAATGTATTTACAGAATTTAAACACGTTTACTGTTTTTTTTACCGGTCAGTTTTTATATTTTTCTCTTTTGTTTGATTTTTTTTTTACCAATAGTTAGCACTGAATTGTGTGTCTTTCTGCTTTCGTAAACGTTCATTGTACCGAAAAAGTGAACCACCTTTCAGATCACTAAAATTAATAGACACTCCCCTTCTCCTATGTGTTAGGTGAATGGAGCTATGTGTCACCTGGATGAGGCGCAAGGTCTCATGACTCGCTCGTTTGAGTACTTATTCCAACGAATGGAAGTAAAGCAAGATATGACCTGCATCATCCGCGCCTCTTTCCTCGAAATCTACAACGAACAGGTAGGCAGTCAACTTTGGTATATTCTATGTAGCAAAAAGAGTTGAAGCATGACAACTAAGCTTTCAAAGGGAGAACATTTCCCTCCCTTGGTGTCGGTAGACTCTTCTATATGTTTATACTAAATCCAAGGAAGGGCCAACTTCAAAGCGTACTTCACTTTTTCTACAGTGCAAGGTTATGCTGGATTTTTAAACAGTAATTTTAGCAGGTATAGTACTAGAAAAAATCTAACATGTCATCATGACTTATTTAAATACTTGAGGTATGAAGAAACTGATTAAAGAGATGTCATTTCTCATAAGACAATATCCCTGCACGGCTGTTAGTAATTGTTTTTATGATATTTTGGTGGAAGAAGATGTTTGAAAATGTACAGCTTAAATGATTGCAGATGAACGTGTAGGTTACGACAGCGCATTCTCATATTATTTTTGCAGTTACAAAAATAAAAAACATTGCTTAGATCCAGACTGTTGCTTGAACTACACTACAAAAAAAAAAATATTTTTACGTACTCGCCAACTTCGTCCGGAAAACTGTCCATAACATTTTATTACAATTTTTAACAAGTAAATCTTAAGCTCGATGAGCATACTCTGCTTATGAAGACGGATAAAAAAACTGGAGGATTTTAAAGTTTTTATTTTAAAACCTTGGTATGCTATTAGTGGTCTCCCTTCCATTTCTATTTTGCTCTTTAGCTGGAGCAAATAAACATTTTTATTATTAGTTATTATAAATATCACTGTGAACAAGGTATGAACCGTTTATTACTGTAAACAATACATTTACAGTTAACAATAATGGTAACTGTGGTGTTTTCATTCAAACTGCAGTACTGTTCAGTACGTTTACTGACTGTCAAAATGTCAAATGGCAATAATTTCATCAAGTTTTTACGTATGGTGCTATTATTTTGTTCACAATGTAGTTTTGATTGCTCACACACGTGCCATTCAGAAAACTTTGAAACAACGAATTTTGTTGAATACCATCCATCATTTAGTCACTACAGACCATTGAGAATGGAAATACTATTGACTTTTAATGGTAATGGACGTATCCTGCAAATTGTATGTCTGTACATAAGTGCAGATACGCAGTACTAATAGCAAAGGAATTAATTATGATACAGATGTTACGACTAAAAGAAAATAAAAATAGTTTTGAAATTTAGGCAGTTGCATTCTTCTGGCAGGTGGTTTATGTTACATTATTTAAAGGAAAAATATTGCTCTATGGGATAACATGCCAAATATAGCTTTTGTTAAGCAAGCTGTACTTAGTCATTCACTATTTCCATGACATAATCATGGTGGTCATGACTTCAACATTTTTGTTAAACACAACTGCAGTGAACATAAGTGTACTAAAAGAATTACTAGCCAAGCGTTTCTTACCGAAGTTTAGAAAAAGTAAATCACGCCATTAAAATTCAACACTACTGTCTTATTTCAATTTTATAATTTTATTTTTGCAACTATGCTTTAATAGTACAGCACTTGCATGTTGCAAATGCACTTGCAGAGAAAGTGCACTTTATAAATCCATATTTCCTTTGCAGAAGTACACGATGATCATAAATTATTAATCCCTATAACAAATCTCTATAAAAAATTAACAATGAAAATGCGATTTCGTCCTTCACAAAGAACAACTCAAAACGTTTTACTGAAATTCGGTAGAATATCAACACTAATATTCTAGCAAATACCTTCCATTTGTTGCACACAAAACATCTCGTAGATATTTAATTTCGCACCGGGCATTATGACACCCATTTCAGGCATTTAAAGCTTCAAAAAAACAAATAGCCTCCATGATTGTTGCATGCAGACCTTTTCAGTCCGTTAATGCGCAAAGTTTTTCTTCCCTTTGGGATGTGCAAAGGACTGGGTGTACTACAACTCCATGTGAGAGATTATGAACGCTATCAGTTCCATGATAGCCCTGAAATGTTTAACAGTACTTGGTGAAAATTGAAAATCGCTATATTGGTGGCCTTTTCTATGTATTGATATTACTACTTTCTTCTGCAATAAGGTTTTTTGTTGTTGGAAGTTTTAGAATCTACTTGGGCTATGTGGGGGGGGGGGGGGTCATGGTCACTGAAGAGTTTCAGAGCTTCAGCCTAAATGCTCTGGTTGGTGACTAGAAAGTGCCAAGTCCCTGCCAGTCACTACCTGCCAGGGTAGTGTGAAAGACTACCCTCCTGCCTCAGTGGATGTTGGATTTATTGCAGAATCGGAGGTTTCCTGATTAGAATTCTGGGAGCTGAAATCCCCTTTGCAGACTTGTTTATCCTTCTAAAACTAAAAGCTTCAAAATTCTATGCGAGCCTTAGTTTGCTTCAGATGAAATAACGTTCTAAGAAACTTGAGTATAAAAAAAATCGGTTAATTGGTGTATGTGCTGCCATTAAAGGTTATACATCATTAGTGTTACACCCGCTACTTTTAAACAATACTTATTTGTACCTCCAAATGGTTAAAAATATTTTTTTTATAACAACATTTCTTCCCACTTTAACTTCCCTGAGTCGTGAGTATTAGTTTGTAATAAAGACATAAATCACTGTAAATAATATTAAGGAAAATCGGAAATTAGCCATCAGCAAAAATTATACACTAGAAATAACGTAGTTCAGTAAGCCACCTTTATGCACTTACGTTTCGCCGGAGTGATCTGGGGGCGAACTGGGCAGCCGGTTCGAATTCGGGTCATGCCACTCTGACGAAACGTAAGTGAATAAAGGTGGCTTACTGAACTACGTTATTTCTAGTGTATAATTTTCGCTGATGGCTAATTTCCAATTTTCCTTATTAGTATTAGTTTGTAACAGCGGAAAGCACAAACGTAGGGTTACTATCCACTTCTGGGAATAATAAAACTAATCTTCAAGTGAGAAACAGATTAAAAGTTTTAAATGACACCTGTTCAACAAAAAAACTTACTAGTGAAGTGGATTGTCATGATAACTGTATAAACACTAACTTAAAATTATGTAACCGATATTATCTGACACACGGAAGTAAACAAAATTCAAGCTTACGTAAGACTTACATAAGACTTGTATGCTGACCCTCTGTAAATAACGCTCTTTACACTTTACACAGATGCCGACTCATATTACTAGTTGTTTTCTTAAAACAAATTTGTCGTACGGCAGATTGAATTTTTCTTCAAATTGTTGTTATTTTTTTTACCTAAAGATTGAAAGGACAATTCTAGCGATTTCCATCTGTCTACATTACAACTAAGCATATAACCGAGTTCTGAAGATACAATTACTCAGCCGAGTGAAAAGATGCTATAATACATTAGTTTTCACTGAAGCAAACACTGCAAGCAAGCACCTGCATCCAACAACCATTGCTTTATATAGTGCTCGGAGCCACTAGCCATACATATCGGGGTCTCTTACAGCTGCTACTAAAAATCAGTTTAGGCGTCCAACGAAATACCCGATATCTCCAAAAATAGATGAATTTCATCTTTTAACTCTTGAATTGCATGCTCCAAAGCTCCCTTGTCTTGAAATTTCAACCGGAAAGGAGTAAAATTCTGAACTTCATCGTGTCCCAAACAGACAAACATGCACACAGACACATAAAATCCCAATTAAATCAACCTCACTCACTTGGCAAAATAGCAGGACTTTTAAGCTTCTAAATAAAGAGTCTAAATTTTTTGTGTATTTATTTAATATTAATATTACAATTTAAAGAGAGAATTTAAAAGTTCTACATTACTTGCCACTAGGTTATATAAATAGTCAAATAGGACAAATAGTCAAATATCCCAAATAACAAAAACATTACGTGTGAAAAATTAGTTATTCAACTACTGTGTTATTCAAATTTTGGTGTGACAAAGTATCAAGTAAATTGGTCAAACTTAAATTCCCCATTTCTTCGTTTAAACTGCTTAAAAAGCAGCATGCAATGGTTTTAAATTGTTCTTTTTGTATTTTATAGTGTAGAAGCTGGGTTAACGTTATACACAATTATAAAAACTGGAATATACATAATTAAAATCCTAAGTGCGTGGCTTGCCAGCTGTGCACAAGTTTAAAATATAACCACTGAGATATACGACTGGCTGGCTGTACACCTGTTTCAATGTAATTTAATATTGTATATTGTCTAATTCTAAGTTGAGCATAATCTTAATTGTATACAGGGTGGTCCAAAAAAAACTGACGACCCAACATTTTTAAGTCCAATTTTTCTAGTTAGCACCCCTCAGAATCAGGATAGGACAGAAATCAAATCTAGTGAAAGGAAGATTTCTGTCCTCTCCTGGTTCTGAGGAGTGCTAACTAGAAAAGTTGGACTTAAAAATGTTGGGTCGTCAGTTTTTTGTGTACCACCCTGTATTGTGTATTAAAACCTATTTAATACATTTCTTTAATGAGTAGAGCACTCCTGAGACCAATTTTATTTTTCGATAGGTTGTAGACCTCCTCAACCCCGGATCACAGCGCAAATATCTCCAAGTGAGATGGACGCGCAATAAAGGATTCTATGTGGAAAATCTCTTCATTGTCGAATGCGTGGAGCTGGACGACGTCCTGGCTGTCATGGAAGAAGGTATGGATACTAGACTAATGCATGACCCAATTTTTTTTCCTTTTGTACCTTTCCACCAATGTAAAGAGCACACAAAATAGAAGTATTGTAAAAGCAACAAAGTGGAGAAAACCTTTGCCTATGAAGTCAAGGCGTACATTTGTCAAGCTGCCTGAAAAGGCTGATCTGATTGAGAAATGGAAAAGAGTCTACGGCAAGTCCCTGCCAAACAGGGTTGTGTTTGCAAGTACCGGTGTCTTTCATCAGCTGTGACATCTATTTCTTCTTCTAAAACATTGAATAAGGTTGTAGTATAGGTACAAGCATTAATCAAATCCTACGACGAAAAGCTCAAAGTAAAACAGTCAAGCTGAATTTAAAAAATAACTAAATTCAAAACCTGCCTTCAAGCTTTGAGTCATTGGCACACGGTATAGCAACTCAAAATTGTATTTATTTTAATTTATTTTTAAGTATTGAGCTAACAGGTTTACAAAACACCATAATAGGATCAAGGAGGGTGGCTGTGACAACAAAGAAGTTTGTAGTCATTGCCGTTGTGAAATGGCTGCTTTCCAGCTTAAACGTGTCGTGAAAGGGTTGAGGTTGTGCCTGTTGCAAAATTCTGATAAAGTTTAATGCCATACTCTTTATTTTTGTATTCAGCTTTGACACGAGGAATCCAAAATTTTATTTTAATCCTAGTTGAAACTGATGGAACGTAGACATAGGTTTTAAAAAGATTAACGCACTGAATTTTTGACGAAGTAGGTTATATATAAAAAGTTAGGGCTAGAGGATCTCCATAAATCTTATGTCGGAATTTCAAACCTTTAACATGGTTTGTCACATGCAAAATTGTCTTGATTAATCCCAAACGTGCAATAGACATACCTAACAAAGTTATGCTGTTTGCGCTCAAGTTCATTTTTTAAATATTGTTGTGATAAGACTCCAAACAACCGATGCAAACATTAAAACACTATGAACAATAGCATTAAGTACAAGAACAATGCTTTTAACATAAGTTCCAAAAAGAGGGATGTCTTCAGAAAAAAACGAGCATTTTGAAAGCTTTTTGAACGAGGTTATGTGTTGATTAAATAGATAGTTTGATCACAGCACAACACCCAATTCGTAAACCAAGTAACCCTTTTCAATTCTGTTTGAAGTGTATTACATGAATATGTCTTGTTATATTTCATTTGAGAATACTTGCACATAGAAGGTTAAAAAGCAGAGTGGTATGTCCAACTAATTTGAATTTTTAATTTTACATTCTGTGGCAACCACAGGTATTTCTTTAAGGTCGGTTTACATCCAGATCAGTCTTAGAACTTCATATAAATCCATCTCCAGAAAAACTCCATACAGACTCAATGAAGCGTTAAATTTAAAAGGAGGGAGTGGGAGGGGGGTTAGTTTAAAAGACTACTTTGATACAAAATCTCTTTTTCTCTTGGCTACTGCTGAGTCAGGTTATGGATAATCCCTGCTGGCATCCATTAATGTTTGCTTGCCTCGTTTCTAGGACTACGGCATCGGCAAACGGCATCAAACACACTCAATGAAAACTCCAGCCGCAGCCATTGCATCCTGACTCTAAACATCACAAGTGAAATTAAAGTATCCGACGATGATTCCACTTTCGTGACGAAACATGGCAAATTAAGTTTCGTGGATCTTGCAGGAAGCGAAAAAGTCAATTCTACGCCGGGTCATGGCGATAGTCTACAGGAAACCAACAAGATTAACAGGAGCCTTTTAACTCTGGGTGAGTACAACTAGCAATTCATGTAACTTAAGTAACCATCCCGACTGCAAGGAGGAGCAAAATTATGTCCAAGAAAGCCTAAACACACTAAAACCACACTAACTTGGAACTAACCAACCGTATTCTCAGTTGACCGCCACACCATCTACATTGCAGTAATACAGGTGGTGGCTGAGAGTTGGCAGATTACTTGGGTACGCTCAAAGTAGTGTGAGCGACTACCAAGCTGTTTCACCACTCCTATGAACCTACGAGGCCTTTTCTGGATAGTATCTCATCAGCTCTAATGTCGCCGTAGAGACAAGCTCGAATTGGGACGTTTTTAAAAATTAGAAAAATCTAGTCTTGTCTCGACCTTTAATTGTAAATTTGTGCGACTTCTCATCTCGAATACAAAATTCTCGTCTCATCCTTAATTTTTAATTTGTGTGACTTCTCATCGCATTTCGACTAGAAAATCTCGTCTCGTCTCGACCTTCAATTTTAAATTTACGTGACTTCTCATCTCGACTATAAAAATCTTGTATTGTCTTGCTCTACTTTCTCTATTTTCTACTCATTTTTTTTCTTGCATTGTTGCTATGAAAGACGGGAAATAAACGTAACAAATAAGGTTTAGTACCGTTTTGCATCTGGATGGCCGTGTCAAGGTCAAGAAACAATTTGATGAGCAGAAAACGCTAAACTTCTCGACAAGTTTAGGAATTTCTTCCTAGTACTTCCGTATACAAAAACGCTTGAGCTTAAGGGAATGCCATATTAGGTTTCAAATTAAGTCTGTTTATCTGCACAAGTATCAATTTACTTCCGAGAGTCAAACATGAGGCTCTAAGAATTTGTTTTTAAATGCTCCAATATTGATATCGATGCGATTAATTTGCTAGTCATCCTTTTTACTAACATAAACGGCTGATTTAACTTCCCACTTTAATTTAGTGTTTGTTAGACATTTAGGTCCTTCTTAAGTGTTGATGTTATCCCGCAAAGGTAATCATAGGATCATGTCAACACACCTTTGGCTGCTTGAGTAACTGCTCCGTAACCAAAAGTGGCCAATAATTTCTGCTGTCACATTAAGGTCTATCATGGGTAATCATTTTGACACCTTAATACCCACACTTATGTTTCCGTGACAATGATTACTTTACATTTGCTGGGGCAGCACAATTAATTATATCCAGATGTACAGCAATTAAAATATTTTTTAGGTAAACTATATTGATTTTTTTGCATGTACTTTTATTTAAATTATGAACTTTAATTTTTGGCACCTTTATACTGCACATCCAACATCAGCTGACTTTACCATAGTTGCTAATATTTAATGTTTTGCTTCATAAGACTATACCTGATTTATTAAACTTATGTGCTAGAAATAATATAGGTAGGGGGGGGGGGGAATGGGATGAGAGAAGACTCAGTATAATCTCGAGTTCATCTCGACTTATCAGTTTTCAGTTACCTATCTCATTTCTTCATGACAAGTCTAAATTCTCCCATAGTTTTGGAATGTCTCTGAAATGCTGAACTGGTTTCCATTTAACATGAAGAAGTGTTGCTAATGGTAAGAAATTTGTTAATGTGCCGAACGTCACTAGAATTATGGAAAACTTCCGCAAAGTTTCCACAAAGTTTCCATTTGCATAGCGGATGCAAGGCATTTTTGTGTCAAGACATGTCAAGACTTAATAATTCAACCGACAATTTTCATCGATTTGAGAGGGAGAACTTAGGGGCTGGCACTAGAGAAAAGTGGGTCAAATCGTGCAACAATTTTTTTTTAATCCGTTAATATGCATCAGTACCAAACAATAAAGAAATGCCCCTTGTATTATACTACTTCACTGACACCTACATTATTTAATTGTCCTTCAGGTAAATGTATTTCTGCTCTGGGCGATTCAAAGAAGCGTCAAGGCCATATTCCTTACCGTGATAGCAAGCTAACTAAACTTCTAGCTGACAGTCTTGGTGGCAACGGTGTTACTCTCATGGTAAGCTGACCTCAATAGCAACACGTGCATCACATTTAAGTTACGAGCTGTTTCTAACTATGGTATTATGCAATCTAATTATTTTTCTTCCGTAATACAATGTTCTTTTCTTTTTAAGTTTTTACTACACATGATACAATGCCAGTCGATGATATTGTTTTCTCGCTTTCAGATAGCATGTGTTACTCCAGCTAAGAGTAACTTAGCAGAGACGTTAAACACATTGCGCTATGCAGCCAGGACCAAACAAATTAAGAATAAACCAGTCATTATTATGGTATGTAATTATATTTGATGTGGTGTTTCAGGAACACGCAAGGGGTGCTTATAATTTTTGTAATATACCCAGTTCCTGGAACACAACAATTACTGTTTTAGGCCTACTAATAATTTATCAGATTTTTAAAAATAATTTTTCTTTTAATTCTACAGGATCCCCGGGAGACAACCATTTTAAGCCTACGACGTGAAGTCAAACTACTCAAAGCTGAGAACCAGTATCTGCGACAACAGGTGACGATCAAATAGAGAAGAAACACTTGTTTCACTTTTACCACAAACCATTTGTACCAATTCAATCTATTTTTTATTTTAGCTCCAATTTCCAAAGACTAGTGCACCGAAACAGTCTGCAATATTAAAATCATCCAGTAGTAAGTCACATTTTGCATCTGTTCAACAGATTAAAGTGCAACTTTTATTCAATAAGGCAAAATGTCTAACCATTACTTGCTTGGGCATATGTATACATTTAAATACTTTCCTGCAATTGTTCTCTAGTGGAAAATTTAGAAAAATTACGTGAAGCTGCTGAAGGAGGTGGCCATCTTCCACCCGAAGTTAACCCCAAAGAATTATACGCCATGTTGAAAGAATATATGGTTGAAAACGAAGCCTTGAGGTATTAAAACAACTTGGCCCCATTTAGAATTCATTCTGTGGTACAATATCTATAATCATTAAAAACTTTTGGCTGCAGAGAAGAAAATGCCGATCTTCTACGAGCCAGAGATTCCCTGCTGCACGATCAAGAGACCGTATCAAGAGAAAATGAACGACTTGTCAAAAAGATTGAAGAAAGGTAAGAGAATTTGACATCAGAAAAAAAGTGCAGTTAAAATTATGTAATGTTGGATGTACGATGATTCGATGAAGGGTTCGACACAGATCTCTTTAAATTAATCCGTTATTTTGAAAGTCCTGGTGATATTTATTAGGTAACAAAAGTTATCATCTTCCTGCAAATTAAACAACAATTCGAAATGTGAAATTCTTTGATTTTTCCAGAACCACAAATTTCCCTAACTTTCTCTGGTTTTTCAGACTGCTCAACAGCCTGCATCAAAATTTTGAAAATCTGAATTAAAAGTTCTTTTGTCTTCCACAGCAATTATGAGTATTAAAAAAACCAATCCCGCAATGGTGAAAAAATCATACACTAAAATTAGGAAATATTCGTACGTTTTTTTTAAACTTAAAATTTATTGCAGCAACTTGACCAGATTTTGAGCCAAGATCTCCAGGTCACAAGTCGGCCGCTCTGTCGACTCAAGGCCATGTGATTTTAGTGTATCATGCTATGCAATTGTTTTTCTTTTTGTATGATTTATGGTGATTAGTGTATATTGGTTTGATGATAATTTCAATGTTCTTAGCCACTATCCCTCATTTGAGTTCTTTAGTGACATAAAAATTGAATGTTTGCAGTACCAAAGGGCGTTCCTACAACCGTTCATCAGGAAAAAATGCACCACTAAATGAATCCATCAATTTACCAACTTCCCTTGATTCATCAGGAACAAATATATGGATCAACAGCAATGCAGTAAGAAACAATGCTCTCCGCCTCTTTACTTCTGATTACGGCTCACGATAGAAATGTAATTCCACTTTATTGCCCTCTTTTAACCAGGATTTGGAATCGAGCAGTCTTGGCAACTCGCATCTTGGCAACTCGCATATGCCACCAGATCTGAATGCTTCATTTTCACGGTCAATGCCTGACGCCATTTCAAGAGAACTCAATCGTCGAAAAATAGGCGCCACGTAAGAATAAACAAACACGACAAATTAACATTTAAATCACAAAATTAATGTATATGGCAACCATGTTCCTTTTCTGGTTAGTCTATCGTACCAGGGATCATTATTATTTTAAAGATATTTCCATTGGTATAAAATCATAATTTGATAGGACAAAGCGTTTGCAAGTTAAAGCCATCAATTTACATAAAATGGGCAAATTTGTGCATACGGGTTCCAAAATTGCTTATTATAATTAAATATATATTGCCTTAAACTACTGTACACTTTTTCCATTAATTTGGAATTTTTTAAAAATGTAAATCGTGTATTACATGCCCAGGCAAAGCTACCGCCCCCCCCCCCCCCCCCCAATTGCTTTTAAGGTCAAAATTGTGTAGGCATTGATTTCCACCCCTGAAGTTGTTTTTCAGCTGCAAAATTAACTAAACAAAGAAAGAAAACGAATGCCTGCATTGCTTGCTCTATGCTTACTGGCACTTCTGCCTCCCTGGGGTAATAGTGGACTCTTCCTCTGTCTTAACAATACGTTGAAGAAATCACTGTTGACATGCTTATTTTCATAAAGCCAAGATATCAGTCACTTCATATCTTCGCAAATTTTCGATGATCAGTAGCGCTGGAGATGTAAATTCACAGGCGATCATCATCTTCAGGCAGTCCACTTTAACTCAAAACATCGTCCAACGACCGTTCGTTGTCTGCTAGGTATTTGAAGCGTGAGCTTGGCCTCCAGTAATTTGTTGGGTTGGTTTCCCATTTTCCTCTAAGCAACACATTGAGTTCGCCACGCATTAGATAGCTAATTCCAGGATTTGAGGGTCCCTGATATTCATCAGCACAGCCTTCTCTCGGTTGTGGTGTTGAATAGCCAGGGATTCAAGGCTTCTCAGATGAATATCACTTCTGGAGTTGGAGATTAGAAGCGTTTTTGTTCCTTCCCAATCTATCTTGTGTTGCGTCTCCATGTGGTGGACTGCAATGCTGTTCGTTCGTACTTTATTCCTTGTATCGACGATGTGCTGTTTCACTCTATTTCGAACTACTTTTCTTGTTTCACCGACATAGTTGCAAAAAAGGAGCAACATCAAGATTCTGAGGGCTGATAAGGCTAATGTAACAGTAGTGGTAGACAGAAAGAAACATGATAAACAAGTGATCGCTGACATTGAAACATCCGGAATGTACGAAAGAACAGAAAAAGCACTAGGAAATCGGCCGACGAGAGATATGACGTTTAGTTTGGCTAGGCTAGTGGATGGTGGTTTCCTAACGAAGGAAGAAAAAGAAAAGCTATTACCAAAACCCCCACAGAAACTGCCACATGTATTCGTGCAGGTAAAGTTGCATAAGGAAGACAATCTCATAAGGCTTATAACATCAGCTAAAGGGAGGCCGAGCCAAAAACTGGACTGGCTGTTAGGAGAGAGATTGAAAAAGTATGTGGTGTCTGCAAATCGCATTATAAAAATGTCCGATCTTTTGGACGAGATTGAGAAAGTCAAAATCGAAAAAGACAAAGTCCTTGTGTCTTTTGACGTTGAGAAACTTTTCCCAAGCCTTACGCATAAATTAATTTTGAGAATGTTTGACCTCTCGGCCAAAAGGTTCAGGATTGAAAAGACAGGGCTCTATTAAAAACACTCCTTTCCAACATTTATGTTGAATATGAAGGTGAAACATTTTGGCAAGTGAAAGGAGTTCCCATGGGGTACTCAAGCTCACCGGTAATAGCAGAGATAGTGTTACAGCACCTCGACCGATTCGTCATGGAAACTTAAAAGAAAAGTTATGTGATGCTTATAAGAAAATGGGAAACCAACCCAACAAATACCGGATGCCAAGCTCACGCTTCAAACTCCTAGCAGACGACGAACGGTCGTTGGACGATGTTTTGAATTAAAGTGGACTGCCTGAAGAAGATGATCGCCTGTGAATTTACATCTACAGGGCTACTGAACATCGAAAATTTGCGAAGATATGAAGTGATATCTTAACTTTATGAAAATAAGTGTGTCAACAGTGATTTCTTCAATGTATTGTAAGATGAATTTTCATAGTAAGCGGTGTGACGTTTTCCTGTGTCTTGTTGCACCTGCTGAAGACCTCTCCCATCCCCCTCCCCTCCTTCAAAGCAATAAAAAAGATGTAAAAATTGCCCTTTCTGACTTCAGTAATAAAACGATTTTAAACGCCAAATTTTGTGTGATTGATATCCAGAAGGAAAGTCAGAAAACACTTATTGTTTATTTAAGGTCCATATTGTTTATTTAAGGTCCACCACACATTTCTGCCAAATTAGCTGTATAAACCCATGGGCATGTGATGTAAATTAGATTGTCTCTGAGGACGTCTCATATTTCTCATTATTTAAAGTATGCTACTCCGGAAAATCCACTCAGACTTTTTAAATTTTGCAATTTGGCCTAAGCCCATCTATGCCTCACTCCCATTTTCCATTTGTTGTTTGGGCAACGTCAACCTTGCGCTGATCCTGCATCAACGGAAAGTTAAATGGTGTTTTTAATTAATAGTTTTATGTGACTAATGTTGGCACCCATTAACTGTTGAGCTAGCACTCCCCCCCCCCCGGCCAAAAAAAGCCTAACCGTACAATGCTGAGCATGCCGTTAAGCTGTAAAATATATCATTTCATCCTGTTTAGGCTATGAATTCTCAAATTTATGATTGTTATTTTTTGTTTGTTTCAGCCTTAGTGACATGGCGAAGGGTGAAAGTAACAGTGAGCGTCTGCAAAGAAGACATGTGCGTCGTAATTCTTGGGAAGGGAGCTCTGGTCAGAAACAGAGTAGTCCCTTTACCACTCCTCCAAGTTCGACTGGATCTGGTGGACGAAAACCAATGCCGATGCCAGCCGTCAAACCTAGTTTATCCCCTCCAGGTCCAAGAATGGGTAAAAGCAAATCGGAACAGTCATTGGTGAATGATAGTCGTGCAAATAAATATGGCATACGACGATCTTTACAAAAACATGCCAACGATAACAAAAGCAATCAACAGGAAAACAAGAAGCCGCCCATAAAGCGACGAACACAGGGAAATAAGAGAAGTCCTGACCACCGTCGGTCTTAGAAGCCGATTGAAAATGACAGACAGTATTAAGCAGCTAAGAACATTATTCTTGGCTCAAGTGTTGCTCATATAAATGCTGCAATGTTAAAAATCATGTAATGACGAAATTACAAAGATTCTCCAAGGTTCTAGTAAGTGGACACAAACGGCATGTTGACTGTAAAGTAACCAATTTAGTTTACCAAATTAGCGTATTTGTATGGCACTAACATTTGTATGGTCAGTACAAATTTATAAGTTTATTTTAGTTGCCCTAAACACAAACTAGAAATTCCACTAAAGTGCGATACTTAATCCATTTGTTTACCATCCAGCAAAAACAACTTAAAAACTTTTTTTTAAATTTCTAGCAAGATTTGAAGCAAAACCAAATCGATTACTTCCTGTTTATTAAGACTGAAATAAGTTGCTACTTAATTTTTATAAGAAATGTAAATAGAATTGATGGAATCAAGTATGCGGTACAGTATTCACAACATCCATTGCTGTTAGGTCTCGGTTAGTAGCTCTGTAAAATATGCCACAGCACTAAGTCCCACCTGTTATTGCTGATAGACCACTCTACAAACATCGTACAAGTTAGCTGTCTTTAAAGCATCGTACAAGTTAGCTGTCTTTAAAGCCTAACTTCAATCTTGTAGAAAACTTTGAATCAAAGTTAAAAAAAAATGCAGTATTAGGAAAACAGTCGTTTTCTCCATCTTACCCGACAATTTTAATGTGATACCGTTGCATTGAAAGCAGTATTTTGCAGTAAAGAATACTGCAGTAATAACTTTGTTATAACAAATTGTCTGAAACTGTTTGTCGACCTTTAAGTGCCTACTATGTCATCATGACTTTTGTTTTGTTATATTCTGGTTGTGACTTTGTCTTGAATCAATGTAAAATTGTGTTCTGCAAATAAAATTATAGAACTGTTTAACATTAGTTAGTCATCTGGAGTATATGTACTATGTTATATCCATTACGTGCCACTGATGTCGTATTGTACCATTTTCAATTTCTGAATTCTCAGTTATACATCTGACAAAATTTTCATCGTCAAGTTATCGCCATCATGTTTTCGTTGCTTGAGCAGTGATGGGGCCTCTCGAAGTGTAGCAACAATGCACTGGACACGAAAAAAAAAATTACTAGTATGAAGGCCGTCGCTGAATTTTCGTTGCTTGAATGGTGTGAGGTGCCTTGGAATTGAGTGACAATGCCCAAACATGAGCAGGGGTTATTCATAGTTTGTATTTATTTATCATACGACAGCACACTTTGAAAGAAAGGAAGAAACGTGAATCTGAAGGTAAAAAACTAGTAAAGAAACGTCCGTCATAGCCTACAATGATGTGGTACGACAACAAATATGAATTAAACATATATACATTTTGATTTGGGTTTAATTTAAACTTACAAGCTCCATGTTTAACAAATAAATTCAAAACAATGAAAAATATGACAGGTGGCTGTGTCAGAATGGCTAACATCAGGCTTACCCAATATTTGAAGTTAAGGAACTACGGACACGATTGCCAAGTGCTAGGGAGTCAACCTAAGGAACTACGGACACGATTGCCAAGTGGTAGG
>JAHWFP010272633.1:163410-203145 GCA_023313725.1 Lithobius niger
ATTGCCGAGTGATAGGGAGTCAACCTAAGGAACTACGGACACGATTGTTCCCCACCGATTGAAGATGCTCCAACACACTTCCTGACAAAGTCGCCATTGTGTCGTCGGGATTCTGCCGTTCCTCGATAACTCATCCGCCAGGACATTGAATTTCCCAGCAATGTGGTGTGGCTGCAGCGTGATGTTGTAGTTCATACACAACTGAAATATCCGGCCCACCTCCAGATATATGACGACGACTTCGTGCCCCCCCCCCCTCTCTTCAGGTAGGAGACTGCGGCGGTATTGTCCGACAGGACCGTCACTGTTGACCCGCGAAGCTTCTATGTCCACAGTCAGAGCGCAAGCCACACTGCTCGTAGTTCCAGCACATTGATGTGGAGGCTCTGCTCTTCCACTGACCACCGTCCGGCTGACTGTTCTTCTCCCAAGGTCGCGCCCCACCCCGAGGAGGACGCGTCCGTGATCAGAAGCCAGTCCGACGCTGTCGCATGAATCGGTACACCCCGTCGTAGGTTGATGTCGACAGTCCACCAGGATATCTCTTCGACCGGTGCTCTGTCCAAGTGCACTACGTCTTCCCACGAGTTTCTCGGAGAAAACTCCAGTTTCCTCAGCCAATGCAGTGGGCGGACTCTCCATGACCCCATCGGCACTAGCGTCGCGCACGAGTCCATCATCCCGATTGTCCTCGATAACTCCCTCGCTGTTGTGACTCGAGACCCCAGAAGATCCGACGCAGCTTGGGACACCTGCAGGATCCGAGACTCCGACGGTCGAATTGAGAAGTTCTCTGTGTCGATCCAGGCACCCAAAAATTCGAAACTCCTCTCTGGCACTATCCTGGACTTTTCCAGGTTCACACCTAGGCCTAGGTGGGTCAAGAACTTGATGCACATCCATGTGTGTCTCGTCAACACACTCTTGTCCTTGTGGCGCAAGAGCCAGTCGTCTACATAAGCGTGGGCCCTTATCAACGCTCGATGTGGGGCCGCCAGCACGGGTTTCATCACCACTGTGAAGACGTGGGGGGCCGTACACAGGCCAAAGGGAAGGACTACAAAGTGGTAGACCTTCCCTAGGCAGACCAAACGGAACAAATGGTAGACACTGGGGTGTAGTGGGATATGAAGGAACGTGTCCTCCAGATCGATGGACGTGGAGAACTCGTCCTGGAGAAACGTCTCCATCTTGAAGTGTTCGTTGAAGATGAACTCGTTGAGATGACGGAGATTGAAGATTAACCGCGATCCCCCGTTCTGTTTGGGGATCACACGAGCCGGGCTGTAGAACCCCGGCGTGTTGGGCTCTGACTTTCGAAGGGCACCTTTTGTCACCAATTTCTGAACCTCCTCTACGTACTCTGGGGGATCCACCTTGTTTCTTAGCCAGTGTGGCAGAGTGTGAGACAGCGGTGGGGCCGAAGTAAAGCTTGGGATATAACCCCCGGCCACCACCGCCAGCACGAACTTGTCGTTTGAAATGGCTGTCCACGTTCCGAGGTGACGCTTGACTCAGCCCCCCCCCACTTGATGGTGGAGCGTGGGGGCCGGTTGCGCCAGGATCCTGTCAATTCCGAGTGTTGGGGGGGGGTCGGCGTCCGCCGCACCTGTTACGAGGGAACGAGCCCCTTCCCTGTGCGCCCCTACCTTTGCCACCCTTATGGGCACCTCCTGACGGAAACTGACTTTGTCCCAGGTTTGACGTCGTCTTGTGATGGGTAAGGCCCCCCCCTGGAATGGCTGACCGTGTCCATACATAGTCCATGGCTGTCCTCCTCCAGCTGTCGGCCAAACCCACTGTCCGCTGAAAGTCGGCCATTGTTGCTCCCATGTCTCCGGTAGCCGCCAAGGGGGCGCACGTCGAGACTCCGGGCCCTGTCCGGCCCTCTGTCCCGAGGGTCTGGACCACCCCGTGTCCGCTCTGGACAACCACTGGCCCTGCGTGCCCGGTCCAGACAGCGTGCTGTCCGGTCCCGTTAGGGCGGACTGCTCGTGTCCGTTCATGTCCGACGTCGATTCTGTGCCCGGGACGGTCTCGACAGCGATGGGACAGAAGCCCGCAGGGGCAAGCCCTGTGACTCCGTGTCCCCGCTCATATTTTCCACTACACAAATGCGTCTACGTTTAGGTGATTGATAATCAACATCAGTACAATTTTCTAACCTGCATCTGCGGCCGCTCGGGGATCCCGGGGGAGTGAGCGATGCCTGTCTGCCGGTGTCCGGGCTGCTCCCCTCGGCACCAACGCCACTGGAATTATCGGTGCTTCCTTGGTGCCAAAATAGTCCTCAAACTGCATCAAATTGCCTTGGGTGGTTTCGAGGGCCCTCTTCTTCTCTTTAGCAATTTTATCCGCCCGTTTCGCTGCGTCCCACTTCTCCATTTCGGCTGCCACTACTGCCGCCACGATACTGGCCAAGTCCGCAGTTTGTCCGCCCTGTCCGCCGGACACGGGAGGAACAAAGGAAGCGTCCGCACCGATCGGTAAATGGTCCACAGAATACACCGATTCGTCCCCTGATTCCATGAGAATATCGAGATCCAGGTTCCCTGACGAATTCCCCTTGAGTAAGGCTTTTTCCCGAGCCTTTTTTCTCAAAAATTCACTTCGATCCGAGTCCGCCCAAGTAGCTAAGATGGCCTACACGATTTTAGCGTCCAACATGGTACAGGCCTCTGCACATTTACACACAACAAAGTCACAGAATCTACACCTTCTGCACAAAAGATGCGGATCCTTCGGGTTAAGCTGCCTCCCACGTCGTTTACCACTCTTCCCTGGGCAGGACGATCGTTTCTTGGGTTGTTTGGATGAATCCATGTTTAAGAATTGTAAACAATGCGACTGTTGCCAGTCGCGTCCCAAAACAAACTGAGGTTGAGCAGGAACGGGGCGCCGCCTAACGGCGGTCAGGGGCCCCAGTAGAGCGCCATTGCAACGACCAAGAGAGTAGAATTTCATGTTAGAACGGGTAGCATTTCCAAATAATTGTAAAGCATATAAAATACAGGTAAGTATTTTACGCTAGCAGTAAAACTAAGACTTATTTTCTCTTTGTGAGCTTTTTGGATGGGGCGCAGTCCACATACTAAAATACTTTCACAAGGCTACAAAGTTGGAACTGCAGGTACTTCTCCGGAAGCAGCAGTTGCGAAAGGCCATTCTCTTGGAGTGATTGGAGGATACAAGACAGGCATGAAGTCTTACGACTGGCAGTGCTTAGTGAGGAATGTGGTCTTTTTTCTGAGTTAGCAGATCCTGCTTTATGGGTAGTAATTTCGTTAAGTCTATTTGCTGTAAAAGAAGGACAAACCATGTTTGTGCCCGCCTAGCCGAGGCATCTGAATGAATGTTCCTTCCCTCTTTGCAGTCTTTTCAAAGATGAGGAGAAGAAAAAATGTACGAAAGGAAAAGCCACACATACATCCCTGTCCATGGCGCTGTCAGAGCGCCCATTACCCATGCCCGAGGGTCCAGAAATGAGCTCGTGTAGTTGGGCATTTAATTAGTGATATCCTTCGTGCGAAATATCTACGAACAGTGTTCCCCCAGACTGAAGACATTTTTGCAACAAGACCACGTCCCAGTTCACTCCATCGTTGAAATATTCCTTAATCTTGACAACTGATCTGCAGGACATTCTGGTTTCCAGAAATGTGGAGGAATATTATTTTGATATTCCATTTAATTGCAAGCTCAAAGATCATGTTCGCCCGAGTGTGGAGGTTCTTCGAATGGGTGCTGCCCCCTTCCCTCAAGTAAGCAACAGTAAGCTCAACTTCTGGCCTACGTCTGCGCATTGCATCGTAGCTGTACTTCCATACAATCATTGACATAACCGCATCAAAACAACAGTTAAATCTTCACGAGTGGTCAAATTTGTTGGGGTGTTTGTTGTTGGGTCTGCAATTCAAGGCATAAAAGGTTCACTTTTCCTTCCTGATGAAAGGAGAGAATGGCCAGCGGCCGTCCTAACTTGTACACGCCGTATGAGCAACGTGGGCCATACGCTCACTTTCACTTTATCATGGGCTGCAACAGCGTCATTCAGGGTCTGGAGAACCTTTGAACCATCTCGTTCCTTGGTAGCAGTGGCAGCATCGTCAACGTAATTTTCCAGAAATGGCGGGAGGGATGCTTGTACAACACGAAGGCATTAACAAACTGTAAAATAATTTTGGTCAAAATGGGCGAACAAGAGAACCCCGTTGGGGTTCCTGCAAGTTGCCTGATGTATTCATCCAGAAACAAAACGTCGTAGATAGTGGACAAAAATGGCATCACCATCTCACGATCAGTTAGTGGGTCATAGGAGATTTGTTGGAGTCACTCAAGAATCAGGAAATATGGCAAGCTGGTAAAGGGAGACTATCTCGAAGGAAGCAAGGCGATGGTTGGCAGCCAGTTGGATATCTCTAAGATGGCCAAGAAGCTCATTGGTGTTGGGGAGAGTATGGGGACCTCACACTTATTTGTTTAACGAGTCTTTTTGTTAGCCGCCAGTCGATTTTTTTATGGGTATAGTTCAGCGCAGGTGATGAGCCGAAGCGGAAAACCCAACTTGTGCTACCTTACCTGGGTGAATATGTTTGGCAGTTCCAAGGTGGGAAAAACGATTTTGCATCCTACTCAGATTATCCTCAATATAAGCGTGTACAGACCCCAACTTGGTAAAGTGGGTGATAGTTGATACCTGCTTTGTGGATCCCCTACGAGGGGGTGACATACGTTCAAGGAAAAGGCGAGTCCACAAGGTTCTCAGGAAATACGACATTCGTTGCTACCATCACCACACTCCCAATCTGCACAAGCTGCCGAGAAAAAGTGTCCAGAGCCACCTCTACCTGTCCCCATTTCACCGTGTCCCCTCCCTAGGGCCATTCTCAAAGCAAGAACCAAGCGTTTCAGCCTTCCCCAGCTCCCTATACCCCTTCCAACTCCTCCCCATCCCTTGGTCCATTTCCAACCCCCCTCCACCGCTACATGGGAGTGAGTAATGATCTATTCCATTCCCTGCCTTGGTTGTGATGCCGTATGTGTGTTGGAGACCCTTCAGCGACTTCACAAATGGCTTTTTTTTTTTTAATATATAACTTTCTCCACCAAGGGTGGACGGAGACGGCAGGGTGGTGAGCCACTTACACCGTTCCGGGTTCCGGGGCTTCATGAACACGAAGGAGCTATCTGACAGAAGAACATACAGTACGGTACTGCTCTCCATAATCTGGACACCCACCACCAAATTGACTTGGACAACACATCTGTCTTTCCAACACGCTCAATGTAGGGATGAGCGATACTCGAAACATTCGAGCCGAGTATGAAACTTGTACTCGAACTCGGCTCGTTGCTCGCGTCCATACTCGAAAAACTCGAATCCGGCGAAAATGCGATAACTTCAATTGTTGACCGATTTCGACATTCCAATATACCAAATCGATAGAGCTTTCCAGTGGTGCAGATTAGAAGTTAATAACTGAAAATATTTTCAAGTTACATCCTTAAAACTGGAAAACCATGACCCACTCAGTCAGTTAAGCAGCGTATTTGTTCTTATTATCTTAACAAATTAAAGAGAAACTTGCCAACAAAACATTTCCATCAAATACTCGAACTCTGCTCAAGACTCGATTCTTCTGTTGGAAACTCGGCTCGACTCGAAATAAAATTTTTCTACTCTCACATCCCTAGCTCAATGGCCTCACCACTGAGAGCTCTCGAGTCCCTGGGAGTTATGGCAACTTCCTGTACCACTGACGAATATTTCTGGTCCATCATAGGCAACATCAGGCAGCTTGTTGACCAGACCTGGCCCAGGGACACGCTAAGAAGTTGAGAAGGATCACTCCCAATCATAATATAGAGATCAGTGTTGTCGACAATGACAGTTTTTAAAGAGAATTCTGGTTGACATGCAACATGTAGTTTTTTCTCGGTTTGGACTCATTTTAAATTTCTTCTGAGGATGGTGAACATTTGCCGTATTTTTTTTGTATAATTTTACTTCACCGAAAATTCAAGTAAACAATTCTTCTGTTTTGTTCTACTTTTTGTGGTCAGCACGTTAAAAAGTTTTCACGAGGCTTTTTCTTCGGTGGTTGCAGAGGTTCCGGTGACTTCTGCTTTTAGCTCAGTGTTTAACGAGGTAGCAATCTTTAAAAGAGTTGAGGCTACATGGAAAAGATCAATCTCAGCAAACACTTGGTATAGCGTGTCAATGTGGCTTCATCCCATCTGTCGAATTTAGGTCACCATTTCATCACGGTGTCATTCGATTATCTTATTGACATAGTGACGTGAATTTTCAGTTATTGCCTGATGAAGGCAGTCATCTGAGCCCTACATCTCCAGATAACTTGACTGTCGAAAATTTGCATTAGATATTGGTGAAGATTCCTTTTCTTTGTTTTTGAAATTGTGCGTGAACTGTGCGAATGAAAACAAATTTGTTGGAATTTTTGACATAGCACAGCCACAAAAAAAAGTTAGAAAAATAAATTGCTTAATTACGTTGCTTTTTTTTTAATATTCGGCTATAAATCACTAAGGTTGTCCCGAACCTTACAAACCGAATCAAATATGGCCAAACAGAGGGTGTTCGGTTCAGTTTGGCAAAGGAAAAATACTAAACCGGACATTGAAAATTCCATAACGGCTTCTACTCTGAAAGTTCGTCATTCTTGATAATTGATTGTTGAAAACAGATTGTTACGCACAATTTCAGAATCAAATTACTGTACCAGTATTCTTGCAAATACGTCTGTCTTCATCAGGCCTAACCTACACAACTCAAACTTTTGTCAACTACATCACCACCGTGGAATTCAGCGTTCGAAATCTGCGCACGTGCATGGCGTGGCCTCCTATATTTTTTGTGCTGGTTCATCCACTGCTTCGTGAGTCGCCTGGAAAACTCATCTCTAAGGAGGAAACGAATTCCCGGATTGGATGGGCCTCGAGTGTTCATCAAAACGGCGTCATTTTTAACATGTTGCTGGATCGCCAGGGATTCCAGTCCCCTCAAGTGCCTATCATGTGAGACATTTGATTTTAGAAGTGTAGTAGTTCTTCCCCAGCCAATATCATGCTTTGTCATCATGTGATGGGTAGCGATACTGTTGCTATACACTTCATTCCTCGTGTTATCCATATGCTGTCCTACCCTTGTTCGGACGCCCTTCCTAGTCTCACCAATGTAAACAGCATCGCACCCATCACATGGCACACAATATACACCTTCTCTCGTATTTTTAATATTGATATTGGCTGGGGAAGAACTACTACACTTCAAAAATCATGTCCCACATGATAGGCAATTAAGGGGACTGGAATCCCTGGCGATCCAGCAACATGTTAAAAATGACGCCGTTTTGATGAACACTCAAGGCCCATCCAATCAGGGAATTCGTTTCCTCCTTAGAGATGAGTTTTCCAGGCGACTCGCGAAGCAGTGGATGAACCAGCACGAAAAATATAGGAAGCCACGCCATGCACGTGCGCAGATTTCGAACGCTGAATTCACAGTGGCGATGTAGTTGACAAAAGTTTGAGTTGTGTAGGTTAGGCCTGATGAAGACAGACGTCGTCGGTCTGTTGAAAATTTGCAAGAATACTGGTACAGTAATTTGATTCTGAAATTGTGCGTAACAATCTGTTTTCAACAATTAATTATCAAGACTAAACCGGACATATTTCCACTTCTAGTTGACAGATTTTCGTATTTAATATACCATTTTAAAGGTTTTTCCACCAACTCTCTGCCACAGGTTCCTAGCGCTTACTGTTCAAAAGTTACGAGGGAACATATATTTACAGGTTGATTGGTTGGGTACATCTTTGTTCGGTTCGGAAGTGTTCGACTCATTTAAGGTTTGTTCGGTTTGGTTAAAAAAATTTATATTTGGTATAACCTTATAAATCACTAACTTAATAAATGTAAATCATTGGTCAAACGATCCCACATATTTGGATCAATCTTCTGGCAAGTTGTAATACGCAATTTGCGAGTTATCGTTATGCGATAATGCTGTTCGTTCATCAATTTTACCTCCCACGATTGCAGGGGTTCACAGGGGCCTGCCAACGGGCCTAGCACAAAGTTCAATTTGCTTTTTATTTGAGCTGCCTTACATTTTGGCCAGTATGGTACGCCATGATGGAGAATGATAATTTAGCTAGGAAACTCATGACACAAACACAATCAGCAAAAGCACGAGTGCTTAAGACTCTAAGTATTCTACCAAGTCCTTCAATCTTCACAGAAACATAAAACAGCCAAATCGGTACAGTAAATCACAAACATATCAAGTTTATTCATAATTAAATTTTAGATGCCATGGCACAAAATTCATTACAACCGAGACAAGAAAAACTCAAAAGCAAATAAAACATATGGCACAGATGTATTCTTAGTAATCTCTCACACGTAACAACCTATTAACTCGGTCTAAAAATAACTCGACGTAATTTGTCAACATACAAATTGCTTTCAGCCACTTCATTCAACATTGCATAAACCACTTACACGTTTACTAATTGTTTAAGATCATCAACACAGAACATTACATCAATCTACATACAAATTTTGCATTTACAAAGCATGAAGTGTTCAAACAGCTTAAAATTTAAGTAGAAATAGTCTTAAGTAAATGCAGCAATTAAATACGTGACTTGTAAAATAATTAGAAGTGTCCGAGTTAAGGTTTCGAATCTGGCAATAGTGTTGAACCTCATTATTTTCACCAATTGGGAGGGATAGTTTGTTAATCAAATTGGTTGGATGACTGAATTCACATCTTAAGCAAAAACAGTTTTATTTGGCCAACTCCAGTCCATTATTACTGCAATACGTATTGCTAAAAACGATAACCAATCTGCTAATTGTTGAATTCCACTTGAATAGTGTATTGTACATTAAACAGAAGCAACAAAGTTAAGACTAAATCTGCAGATTCACTACCTCCTCCCAACGGGTCTGTCATTTGCATACGAAACCAAATCGAGTCGAGCAGAAAGTAAATTGTTTGGCAGCTAACGAAAGATACTGATGACAACTTACAAAAATTGAAAATGAGCAACATATCACATCAGTTACATTTCAATGCCCGCATTTCAGTAAACTGTTACCACGTAAAAAAAAATGCTAGTGATTAAGCTTTCCTTGTTTCAGCATGCTTAACCTTAGCTTCAATGTTGAAGCTAGTGGTTTTGGCACTTGGGGTTCAGTAGCTTCTTCCGTTCCATACGTCACCGCGTTACATTTTGCATCAAATTACCTTTCACCCACGGAAGGGTAAAACTGCAATTTGTGCAGGAAACAAACAAGAACATACATTTGATTTACAAACTTATTCAAACTTGATTCCTTGAGCAAGAGGCAGCTCTTTGGTGTAGTTAATGGTACATGTTGAGCGCCGCATGTATTGCTTCCATGAATCACTGCCCGATTCTCGCCCACCTCCAGTGTGCTGCACAAAAGTAAAAAAATAACAAACAACATGAGAACACTAATGCGATTTACTTTGTTCAAAGGGAAGGGCTGTTAACTATGGACGTGTTTCGAAACTAGAGGGAAGAGTGAGATGGATTCCTCTAAGCCACGCCCCTCAACGTCACCAAAACCGATCAGTTTAGAAACACCACTGCCTCACTTGTCGTTCTCAACATTAGAAAAATTAGCAATAATCGCTGACACATCTATTTTCAGCAAGAGAAATGTTATTAAGAACATAATACAAATGGTTATTAATCTATGCTTAATTGGAATTTGTTTCTAAATTTAGACATTTTCCATATCTCACTTCCTACAGTGTAGAAACACGACCATCTCAGCTACTAATGCGTGATGGCAGCCATGTTGGATCAGTAAGTGAGCAAGAATAAACTTGCCGCACTTTCCTCAGCAACATCTCAGCTCCATGACGTCACGCCTACGTAAAGTGGGAGGAGTTTGGATCAGTCTCCTCGAGTTAAGAAACAGTTTTCCTCACTTCCCTCAGACATCCCCGTAGTTTAGAAACAGCACCCTATAATCGAGACACAAGCTAGTGTCAAAAGTAGCAACAGTAAAGTTTATCAACCCCCTTTGAACTAATATTCTACGGAAGGAACTTTGCAAATGTTTTGGTCTGCTGATATCACTCCTTTGAAAGGCCAAACCATTCTCAAGTTGGTAGCCCTTTAACCAAACCATTCTCAAGTTGGCAGCCCTTTAACCAGTTTCTAATATAATAGTTGACACAATTACTATAAAGCCCAACAGTAAAACCTAAGTGCTAAATTCTAAAATAAAATCACACATGGAAAATTTCCACAACCGATTTAACACTTAGCTACCCCACATATACTGGTTTTTAATTCGATTTGGTTTTTCCACTAATAGAATGGTCTCTGCAACATGAACTGGAATTAAAGTATAAAAAGGAAAGTTGTTTCTCGGGCGAAAAATTAATTTTTTTGTCAGGGTGGTTTTTTAAGCAATTTGTAGGCTCACCTAGTGGACGTAATGCAGACCTTTTTAAAACAAATTTACTTTTGCTGAAACCGCCAAGCTACACGGCAAGAAAAATGAAATAAAAAAAGGAATGGTGGGGACATTTAGGCGGTGAGGCAGAGGTGCATGAGAAACAGGATTTTTTTTTAAGTGGCCTGAAGTTTGTTTTGTTAAATGTACGAAACCTTTAATTAAATTGAAGCAGATAAATGGTGACTACCAGAGAACTAGTTCTCGCAGGAGAATCGAAGTTCCCCAAAGTTGATTTCGACGATACTGTGTTACAAAGTGGGATGTCCCATTTGCTTTCAGCACTTCGATCTTCCTCACTTTCACCAAATTATTCTGGCCCGAAAACCCGCAACAGGAAGACAGGAAGGAAATAGAAGCAATTTTTTGCCGCAAATAAAAGTAACAGGAGATTGTTCTCGGAGAACTTCCATTCTCCTGCAAGAACAAGTTCTCTGGTAGAATCATCATTTCTCCTTCATAAAATCCCCTCACTTGTGTTACAAAGAGGGATTGATTTTAAAACTTAGCGTGGAGCCAGCTCACCTATCTGCAATGAAAGCTGGTCTTTGAGCTGCATTCTTTGTAGCACCTGCCCAGGAAGCCAAGGCACCAACCACTTAGTGATAACTGGACACGGGGGAAGTAGTCCAATCGGCCACCACTACAACTTTTGACCCCTTATGTTACCCTTATCTACGGATGGAGCTGACGTGGATGGAGCACCGCCTTTAACACCCATTCCACTGCCACCAAAACCGCATCGACACACCTCCAAAGGCAACCAAAAGCACCCTCGCATCAATGCTTAAGGCTGCCCCCGCCGGTAGCAAACCCGTGCACCACTGCCTGCAGCGTGGGACCCCATCCTATTTCCGATGCATCTGCTGATAACACCAGCGTGGCGTCGGGTACCAACCACGACCAACCAATCACCCGGCCACGCAACCAAGCCGAAAACAGTTCTCCTGGTACCAGCAATATATCATGGTACACAAGTCGACTTGCCAAAACCGGATGCTTAATCGAGCATCCATCTTAATACCTGTTTCCTTTAGGCCCCACAAGTATTGCAGCTCACGAACTGAGACAAGGTGTTCGTGTATCCTGCAAACCTCATGCAGTAAACCCTGCAGCTCAGCCACAACAGCACCAATCGTGTAGACCCACAGGCAATTCCAATCCGAACATTATTCGACTGTTGCATGGGTTTCAATACACTTTTTTACCCTAATTGGAGAAGAAATCCGAGCCTTCTCAACATACCGAGCACTCGGCGGACCACGGTCCAAACTACCGCCACTGATCGTCCAAAAATACGCAAATCGCCAAGAGACAACAAATCGAAAAATTAAAAAAACTTGCATGCCTCCACTCTGCTCAGCACCGCACAATATGCCTGCGACAAGTTGAACCTGGCCACTTACCCACCATTCCTCCAATTCTTCCCAGCGTTTGGCAACAACACGGCAGAACCCAACACAAATTCGTTCTGCTTTTCCAAATAGAGCGGTTCCCGAATGGAACCATCAGACTGCGGTATAGCAAAAATCTGTGAAACAAACCTACAGAAACCATGAGGTATATTTTTGATAACACCTTCTATGATACCAGTTCACACAACACTGGAGAAATTCAGCTGTCATCCATACCCTCCCCCTCCTAGCCGGAGTCGGCGACATCGTACCCAGTCCTAAGCCTGTGCCACTTAATTCACGTTTTGACTACGCAAACCTCGGACAATTCTCCAAGCAACGTTAAGTCTTCCACAATTCTCACAACACTTGCGGTTCCGAATCACCTCTTCAGGTAAACACTGCACACAATGAATACGTGCTTAATAATTTCGCCATAATTGCCACTCTGAAATTGTCAATTCACTAAATAAACACGCACATTTCCAAAAATTCGGCACTTACTGCTATGTCCAGCAAATTTTCAACAACTCACTGTTTAGATCTTTTGATCAGGCTTCAAAAGGTTTCTTTAGTCCCTGATCACATTCACATCTTGCTTCTTCGATGTTCACGATCAATTCGGTCGTCTACCAATTGATTGCGAAAATCTAAGAAATGTTCACAATCGATTCAAAAACGGCAATTGTGAACATCGAAGAAGCAAAATGTGATCAGGAACTAAATAAACCTTTTAAAGCCTGATCAAGACAACAGTGAGTTGTTGAAAATTTGCTGGATATAGCAGTAAGTGTGAATTTGTGGAAGTGTGCGTGTAACTTGGTGAATTGACAATTTTGGAATTTTGTCACGTTCCACAGAAGTTTTCGTTAATTGCTACTATGCACTCCCGGTCAGAAGTAAACTCCCTGGTGCACGTCTGATGAGAAGGAAATCCACCATTACACATGCCTGGTGCACAGGAACGCTTTCTTTATGCATGGCTGGTGCCGATGGTATTCATTTGCCCAAGACTCCCAACTACGCACACACATTCCTCTACGATTCTCCGGAATTGGGATACAAAACCACCGACCCCAATGGCTTCCCCAACGCATGTCTGTACCTAGTCTAGCAGTGTATTCAACTGCACGGAAATATCTGTCTCCCTCCAGCCTGTGGGGTGGACTGGTCCATAACTGCCATGGCCAAACGACTCTTTACGAGTTAAGCTATGCAATTCGAGGCCGGCCCGCATGCATTGCTTCTCTATGAGCAACTTTCATTTCCTTCATTCCATTCAACCTAGGCAGCGTCAAAAAGAGTAACCAAACTTTCCCATGGATTCCTGGCTATCGGTTTACAGCCGTATTAGGCCTAACTTCACCGCCATTCACTAACTAGCCCTACTCACCACTTCCATGCCAACAGACCTAAACCTGGCCTACATCCAATAAAATCCTCCTGACTTAGACTCGCACATCTAGGCTGAGCAAGTCAGTCTTCACTGGGCATGGTCGTTTCATTTCCAACAAAAACCGCATTGTGGAACCAAACCAAAGTCCGTCACCAAAACCACGGCAAAATCACGACTACTTCGTGCCGCGGCAAAAGAAAAAGTGCTGTGAAAGCGCGATGGAGCACGTAAAGAGGCGACTGAAAGCGACTTAAATATTTCAAAAATTAAAGAGCTAATGTGATGCAAACAAGCAACAAGAAAGTGTCGAAAGCAGAATGGACATCCCACATTGTACCACAGTGAGGAGGATTTCATGGGGGAATCAACTATTTATTTAAGGCGATAAAAGGTCCCAGATCAAGTATATGAATCATCGCAGACTTTTCCGTGATGAAATAAACATCATCTGAGAACGATATAAGGTTCAAATTTGGGTTATGCTTTATTAACCCCCTCTGGAGTTTTTTAAAGAATTACTCCAAGTACCCATGGGCATTTAATATGTGCCTTACGATAGCCTCACAAAGATTGTAAACATCAGATGATGAAATTGTTTCAAAATTGTTTTTCCAGTACACAGCACGGCAACAATGCACTTTACAATTAACAATTTAACACCCACACAAGAACATAACTGAACAACCATGGCAAATTGAAGGCTATAAATATGACATCACAACTTCAGTTATGTACAGTTAATGCCCACACTGCTGATTTGGAAGAAATCGCCGTCTGAAGTTGCATCCGTAACATGTTATTTTGACATGCGAGCGAGGTTATTTGTGAATAGCGCCGCTCACAGAGAGTTATTAATGTTTTAGGGTCAGGCATGTTCCCATAATCAACGCCACGGACACTGTAGAGCATAATATAAACAGTATTTACGCTATATTGTAAAAACGGCCTTTTCGGCCCTCTTACTTTGGTTTGTAGACAAAATCACTTATTTCTTGCTTCGCACAACGCAACACCAAAATTAAAACAAGTCCATTGCTGGATTCTTGCAAATTTTGGGTGGCTTTGCACTGCAACTTCATCAGGCACAAGCCTGACTTTAGCACATGCGTGGACTCTAGGCATGTGCTAGATGAAGGTGGCTGTGCAAAGCCACTGAAAATTCGCGAGACTCTGCTCCTACTTTGCTGCAAATGTTCGGTAGGTGGTGGTGATAGTTCACTTTTACAACAAACTACAAGTCTTCAACCTTTTAACTTCTTCAGGCAGGTTCAAGGCCAGTAAGACTACACGCAACGGACTATATACATACATACAGAGGAATCCCCACACTGTTTTTGGATACATTACCAGTAAAGGACAAAAGCAGCCACAACTGCGTCATGGTGCATCCATCATCACTTCAGCTGTCAACAAGGCCAATGTTCTAAATAAAGTGTTTACTAAAAGGACTGCTAAATTACCTGAACCACTGTAAATTTAAGGACCTATGAATCATGACCTCGTCAGAACCAACAAGGTCATCGATATGCTACAAAACCCTAACGTTCAGAAAGCTGCTAGCAGGATGGCATTTCCCCGTGGGACCTAAAATTTTGCAGCTACAGTATCCACCTGCCCCAGTGTCTTGAGTCACGAACTGTCCATGAAAACTGGTACTGGCGAACATTACGCCAATTCACAAAAAGGGTCTAAAATGGATCACGCAAATTATTGGTCAATAAGCTTTACCTGTGTGAAAGGGTGGTTAAGTATTCAATAGACGATGAATTGCAAAACGGTGACAATATGGATTTGCCAAAGGAAAGTCTTGTGCCATGAACGTCTTGATGCCAGAGATGATTGGACAACTTTTTATTGACAATGGTATGCCTGTAGACATTATGTACACCAACATCAATGATGCATTTGGCAGTGTGGATTACAATACACTTACCTCTGTTCTCCTTAATATTGGTCTGCCACCTTAAGTTATTAACTTTATCTTGGCCGCCTTTTTCGCTGTAGGCAACATGTCGTTGTTGTTGTCATTCTGAATGAATGGATTTTGTTGTTGGTGTTACAAAGTACTTCTCTGGGGCCAAAGATTTTCGCCTGTACACTAGCAACATCAAAACTGGCATTTCCTCTTAATTTTCCCAAATTTGTTGATCTTGTAAAGCTTTACAGACCTGTGCCTACTATCATTAACTACAATGAACTCCAGAGAGACATCCCTCATCATGGAGAGTAATTGTAAAGATCTTCAACTTGACCCTACGACGTGACCGTCTTTTACATGTGGGTCACAACCACCAGAGGCACCAGTACTACATCAATGGCCAACAGTTGAGGCCTGTGTCTAAAGAGAAGAACCTTGGCAACTGGGTGACTGAGAACCTCAGTGTACAGCCTTTGAAGCCATCGGATTGGTTGGGTGTAGCTTTCCTAAACTAAATGCAGTCAGGCCCATCGTGGAATATGCGAACAGGAACTGGCTCCTGTGGTTGCAGAGGAACAACGAAATACTGGAAAAATTTCAGCGGCGAGCAACCAAAAGACTCGCCAAATACAATGCAAAGAGCTACCTAGAACGCTGCATAGAGGCTCAATTTAACCACTTTGGCTAATCGAAGGAGGTGTGAAGCCCTTGTTAAGACTTTCCAGAGGCAAAAAAGAAACTTTTTTTCTGTGGCTACCATCAATCATTGGAATGGACTTGCTGCAAGCATTATACAAACTGCAACAAGTGGACACCTTTAAGAGCCGCCTTGTCACACTGTGTTTAAGCCTTGATTTTTGTTTCCACCAACAAGCTTCTAACTTACGCTGAGTATTTGTTTATAATAATAATAATAATAATAATAATAATAAACATTTGAAAAAAACTGCCAGTCGCTATAACGCATAATAATTGTAGTGAGGTTTTATTGAGTTATCTCTATCTAGCATATAAATGTACATAGTTCGTTGCGTGTAGACTTACTGGCCTTGTACTTGGCTGAACAAGGTTGAAGATATGTGCTTAATGTTGCAAAGTGCATGTTTCAACACCATCTACAGAAAATTTGCAGCAAAATTAGAAGATATTTGCTTTTATTTGGCTATAGTACAGTTTACATTGTTTAGGAGCCAAAGTGAACTGCACCCGTCGGTATTTCGAGTACTGTTGTGGAGAAGTTTTTCAGGTTCTCGAGTGTCGATACCATGATTTTATTTTATCCTTAGTTAGGCCACCAGGTCACTTTTATCCACTCGGTCGTGTTGTACTCGATCAACTCGCACAAAGAAAGCTCTATTTTGTCACTGAACTAAGTGGTTTTCATTCTCGTGCGAGGTATTTTTAAGAGTAGTGGTTGAAGGGTTAAAGAGTTGTGGGCAGATTAATAGTAATTCCAACAATGACCATACATACCTTTTCACCACCGAACGCCCCACCAATCTCTGCTCCACTTGTTGGAATGTTGACGTTGACAACACCACAGTCAGAACCCTTTGGACCAAGCCACTAAAAAGAAAAATACTCCGTAGTAAATGGACAATCGTTTACCACTCCAGTACATAATTGCAATAAATGAAAAATAAATATGTATCCAAGTTCTCCCTTAACTGTTAGATACTAAAGAAGTTGGCAGATATTCGAATGTATATTTCTGTATCAAATCAATTGGAAAAAATCATCTGAACTGGTGCTGTTTAAATCAAATAATGGTCCCCAGACAGTCTCTTTCATTGAATGCTGTTTATAACGCTCACACCAAACTGCCAGTTTCAAATTATGGAAATTGTGAATTTTTGGCTTGATCACTAATAGCACAGTTACTTTACACCACACAAATAACCGAAATGTTTCTAAGGCACCAATGCATTCAGGAAAACTCCCTGCATATTCATTTTTCTTCTAATTTTCTAATTAAAAAAAACCGTGCTCACCACGCATTTAAAGTTTATTTTCTAGAATGACAATTTGAACTAAGAGCTGAGTCATGAGCTCCCATTACCATCGCAGAATGGTGTAAGGATACGTAACCTACATTCTAAAATTGCTTTAATCATGTCAAAATTATAGAATTGGAAGTTTTTTAGATTTATAACCTTGTATCAATTTTGACCATAAAATTATGCTAAAAAAAAGGAATCATCACATTACCATTTTCAGTAAATAAAAATAAAATATGCACGCTTCATCTTCGAAAAAAATCATCTTGACGCTCAAATTCAAAACTAAATTACTTATCAGTATTCTGTGACTTTTCGATAGGCATTTGTCTATACAGGTGGAAATTATCTTCTTCAGGCTAAAAAAAATGTGTTTTCTCTGTTCACATTGCTGCAGTGCTGTATCGAAGGAATTATTTAAATAGCGCGGGCCTCGTAGCCTACCGTTTGCGTTAGGCCAGGGTTGCAGTTGTGATTGTGGCGAGTTTGTTCATTGTTATAGCAGTGCCACTTCCTAGTCACACGATCACCAAGTTGTCGACTGATTATGTACTCGATTGATGGGTTAGAGGTCCTTGCAGTTTCACAAGTGATGCAACCCTGAAATATCGTGCTGAATTGCTAGCGATTCTATTCCCCGCAAATGACGATCGCATCTGGAGTTAGAGACAATAAGAGTTGACATTATGGATCGACCGATACAGAAAAATGCCCCCCCCCCCCCCCACTCCGATCCGATCCGATACCAATAGATTAGATACCAATACACCGATACCCATTTAAAAAAAAAAAAAAGTCAATGGGCCAGAAAGTCAAATTCGCCTTTTATCATTCTTAAATTGGTCGAAGCACCAAACAATACGTACAATCTCACAACGGGCAGGAAATCAGTCAACAAATTTTTCAACAAATTTTCGACAGTATTTTGGTGCTTTGATTTTCCGTACTCTCTCAGTATAATGTGTTGGCATATTTTCAATCTTAAATTGGTATACACGAAAAGTAAATTTCTAATTTTTTGTTGTAAGTGGTGTCTGATCCGCAGGTGTACCTTCGACCGTAAACACACTGCAGATAGGCCAAATCGCAAGAAGCCGCCCTGAATCTGACAATGCGCGTGCATTGAATTCACTAAGCTGCTGTGCAGATGACTTCATAGGATACAAGTGATGCTATGCAGGAAAGGTTTCTCTGAAGTTAGGCCGAGTACCCAGTATGCACGTAAGTTTGTCGTATTTGCTAAAATATCGGTAAATAAACACCGATACAGATCCAACACCGATAATATCGGTAAATAACGATACAGATATTAGTCTATCCCTAGTTGACATCCGATTCGACATGATGTGATGATCATGCGATGTATTCATGCAGTGAGATGCGATGCTGTTAAACTCCTTTATTTCTTGTATCTGCCATATGCTATTTTACCCTTTCAATTACTCCCTTCCTTGTCTTGCCTATATATACTGCAATGCAATCACTGAATGGTACTCGGTATACTCCCTCAGAGGTGTTTCCCGTGTTTTAACCCTTTCTGCAACAAGAATGATGCAAGAAATCTTACCTGGAAAATGTTGCCCATGTTCTGAGTAAATATGCTACTTGAAAGCCCTTGCTTCACTTCATTATTAATAGCTATGGCTTCGTCAACGGTCGAAAATTTGAGGGCATAAACAATGGGAGCAAAAGTTTCGTGGTGGACTATTTGGGCATCGTGCTTCAATCCGCTGATAATCGTGGGCTCAACAAAATTTCCCGGTCCATCAACCACCTGCATAATAAAAACCAAAATCAGCAACTTTGTCAGCAACAAATAGAAATAAAATGCACACCAAGGTTTGGTTAGATACCTACCTGTGCAAACAGCATTGAGGATGGAAGCAAGTTGAAGCAGCTTTAGCACGTGCAGCAAACAAAACATGATGACAGACTAATGAGGATGGGAGGGGGGAGATGATGATGGCTAGCATGTAGGGTGGTTTACTGACGGGTATCAAATATATAAAAATTTTGGAATACAATTTTTGTGTAACAGAAACAAGCAGAAGAGTTTAGCATTTGTCCACTCACCCAAATAAAAAATCTGCAAGCCAAGACATGTATACAATGCAGGTGTGTGAGCATATTCCCTCAATCTAGGTTAGGGTTAATAGGATACCATACTACGAAATATAGATA
The DNA here is from genome assembly GCA_023313725.1 of Lithobius niger. Taxonomy (NCBI): domain Eukaryota; kingdom Metazoa; phylum Arthropoda; class Chilopoda; order Lithobiomorpha; family Lithobiidae; genus Lithobius; species Lithobius niger. Next base: position 182,822 of record JAHWFP010272633.1, read on the forward strand.
CAGTAAAGATACTGTACAACAAATTATACTTACTAGCTGTACCTTCTAGTGTAATTTACAACTTATTAAATAGGGTAAAAATTTCATAGCCAGGTAAAGTGGTTAAAAAACACATTTCGCGTGAGAGAACAAACTAGCCACTACGAACATCAAACAAAATATTGGCAAAACCAAATTAGGTATCAAAGAAACAAACTTCGATCCATTTTGAAAATGTTTCTCCATTCACATAGAATATAAAAGAGTCGTAGCTTTTTTTTATCGCAGAAATAGCCCTGTGAAGAAAAAAATGGCGAAGTTTGGATAAAAGCTGTGCTACCACTTGTGAAGTATTAACTGACGAAATATATCGGCAAGGTATGCATTAGGGGTCGATTTTCCAAATTTTGACCCGGATGCAAATCTGCACTCCAAAAATGTTACTGGGGTGCAAAAAACTTCTTTGGAGTGCAAAACCCAAATGTAAACCAACATTATGGTCTACTATTTTATAGCCGTCGAAAATTCTAACAGCCGCATCACAATAATATGTACAGTTTACCTGCACTTTGCTGAAAACTAGCTTTAAACTATTCAACTGAAAACCTGTACCCATAGTTTAACCAAGTGTAGTAAAAAATGGAGTTTAACTTCTTTGGAAGGAATGGTGTCACTGGAAATCTAATTCCAAGCTGTTTAAAAAGCCGCAAACGGCACGTCTGTAGCTTGTGTGGTTCAAAAGTTATGAAAAGTTCAACTTCGGTGTGCAATTTTGCACTCCAAGAGTTGCTTCGGGAGTGCAAAGTGAGATTTGGAGTGCAATTTGCCCCTCTGCATCCGAATATTTCGACCCGTGATGCATACACACAAAAAATAAGAGTACCAGGAAAATCAAGGTTCTAAGACGTCGCAAGCTTGGCGGTAGGAGCAGCGAAAATGAAGATTTTGTTGATCTTAATGGCTGTAATTTGGGACAAGGAACAGGGTGATTCACTTATTTTTTCTACTTGAAATAAAGAACTGGTGGTTGTTTGCTTTTTTGTTCAATTTTATGTCAGTTTCGTCCAAAATGTTAGTGCACCTTCACGACACACATGGCGCCAGCATGCGTTAAGGCTAAGAGTTTAGGTTTTGGATGATCACGGTGTCGTCAAATTAACCGTCGCATGTGACTGTTGAGGGCTATGCCTTGTTTTACCTCAGGGGGGGGGGGCCCGCGGGCCAAGCCCGCACCAAGAGAGGACAACTTTGAAGTTCCATTACAGGACAGTTTGCAATTTTTTGTAGAATGGTACCAAAGTACTTCATTGTTGGCACATGATGTTTGTGCGTGTTGCGTTGCACTGCTGGCATGTGTGTTGTGTTCCTGGCATGTGTTGTTGTGCTGCTGGCATGTGTTGTTGAATTAGGATTTTACATACACAGAGAAACAAACTGCCTCGCACATAAAACTATCAGTAACATCCTTATTCCTTAGATATCGATTTGTAAAGAGTAAATAACTTTCACTTATCTTGATTATAGTTGTAAGCATTCGCTGAATTTCAAATCAACTTCTTAAACATAATGTGGTAAGGTTAAAAAATGGAAAAAAGTAAACTGACCTTTCCGCCACACTCGACACGTCCTCCTTGCTGCACTGCCAGTTCAATGGTCTTCTTGTATTGTTCTATTGATTGTTTTGTGTGCAGTGGGCCATAGAGGGTGCCTGCAGCAAGTGGATCACCCATCTTCACTTGCGTATAAGCCTTCTTTAGCCGTTCAACAACCACGTCATGCACCTACCGACATATTCAGCCTTAATTACTTATGACATACGACACCTTAATTGCCACTTATCAGCAACCTACAAATGCAAACAACACTCGTGTTGTTTTGTTGTTTACATTTTGCAACACGGACGCAAACAACCCATTAAGTATCTTGCATTCTTTTGTTAAAATGTTCAATGGTACTTTCTCTTGGAAGCTTGGGTGCAGACTGCAGATTAATACTGTCCCAAGTAATTACTTCTGTAGACTGAGGGTGGGGAATGAGCTACCCAATTTTGCATCCTCCCTGGCAACTGAACGCTTGATTTCTCTTCAAATTCTGTACAGTATATAGCAATTATACATTTAAAATAAGCTCACATCAGGTTTAATTTTCACCATTGGATGATTGGAGCATAAACATAAGTGAAAAATGTAAACAAGAAAATGGATGAAATGCATGTGGGTCATAAAAACAAATTTTATTTGTTATTTTTTTTTCACTTAGCCCATTTTACGTTTCACACTTTTTTAATTAAACTGTTTCCTACCAGAGATAAATAAAGCTGCAAATCCATGATAAGTCTGGGATCAACTCAAACATAGCAACAGGTCACAATTTTCCACAGACTAGTATACACTAGATGTTCGGTGCAGCAACAAAAGTTTTTCTTCTCCAGCCTTATTCTTCTTTTGTACTATCTACTTGATTTGCATCAGGTCAATCGTTGCCTCTCGTAAAAACTGTTGCCACTTAGACCACTAACAATTAATTGCTGGTGCTCGGGACTAGCAATAAAAAAATTGACGCAAGTGGGCGATCATTATATTTTTCTACCTTTTTAGTTTTTGTTCATGATTTTTCAGACACAGGCGATGGCTTTTTTTTTTCTTACCAAACAAAACAAAATCAATAGCTTACATTTTGTTGTGAACTACAATACCTAAGTTTTAATGCCAGGATCAGCATGCAAAGTTGCACATTTGATAAAAGTCAAGTCTTTACATCAAGTTTTTGTTTTAAAATGACTATCAATGGCTCTTACAAACGTAATGAGGCCATCAAGTGAATGGAAAAAAGAGCTGATGTGGTCATTGGCTCCAGGAAGTGTTTGGTAAAAGGGCTGATGTATCATCTGCTAAATTTTTTTTTCAACAACGAGATATAAAACGTTTCATGCCCCCAGAAAAAAACCCATGTCTGTGTTCCAGAAATTTTTTAATGACCTTATCTCTATGGACGTGTGGCGTTGGAGTGGCTAGGGCGTGCCACTCGGCTGGCAGTTGAGCATGGAGTTCCGGATGTATCATATGGTGAATAAAAGGGTGCGAAGGCGGTTGTCGATTCTAAGTTTCTCTCCTTTTGAGAGTCTTGGCTTTCGAGGACTTTTGATGGTAACAAGTTCTAGTGCTTGTAGATGCTGGTCATTTTTGGCTGTAGAAACATACATAGTCTCTCTCCAGTTGATTGTTTGGTTGCTTCGCAGTGGCTGATGAATCCATTTCTGGTGTCAAGGGTGTTGGCACCAGAGATATGATCGAGGATCCTTAAATCAATGCTCCTTCTCGTTTCACCTATATAGACTGTCTAGACTGGCCAGGTGTTTTAGGGCAGTCTCAGAGTCTCTTGTCGTCGAGTCTGTGGTTTCGTTGTTGGTATTTTTTCTTCAGACACATGCTGATTAGTGTTTGTTTGATCTCGTGTTTTAAAGTTGCATTGATACCAGATTTATCATGAATTTACACTTTAAATTAAAGACTGCATAGTATGTTTGCCCTTATCAAAAAAAGCTGCAAATAATTCAGCAAACAGCTGAGGAAACTTTTCCCATTACATAAATTTGAGGCAGATTGGGAAGACATTACCAGGAAAACACTACAAACCATTTGCTCATACGAGGAAGAGTTCAGATACATGGTAAGGAAAAATTTGAAACTATAATTTATTACAGATTTTTACCCCTCTGGCTCTAATCGAATGATTCAAAACAATGCCGCCTATTTAAATCATAAACACACAGGAAGATATATATTTCACTGTATGTTTAAGAGAAAAATTCTAACCTGTTACTTTTCTTCCAATTGTTTCTTCTTCATGAGACATACATTTTTATTTGTCCACCATTTTAGTCGTGGCAAGCAAAGCTACTGGATTATCAGTCAATAATCACGTGCGAGAATTATAGCTGGTTGCTATTTAAGCTTACCTTTTCATGAAGGATAAGTCTTCTCGTTGTTGTACATCGTTGTCCAGCCGTTCCAACACAGGCAAACAAAGCTGCACGAATCACCATCTCTAGATCAGCATCCTCGCAAACGATGATAGCATTGTTTCCTCCCAATTCCAGAAGATGCTTTCCAAAACGATTTTGAACTGTAACTCCCACCTAAACACACAATTTTTCATTCTTATTACTAGTGAGATAAGATCAGTCGTCTGTGAAGGCACACCATTCCTCAGACTGACTGATGGCCTTGGAATACCCAACTCCATGCTGAATCACAGATAGACAGTCACTAGCAAAGAAAGGCAGAATTACAAACTACGTTCAATTTTTTATTGAAAATGCAGAACGTTTACCATTGCAATTGCTGGTCGCTGGTCTTTCAATTACAGTCATGTTAACTAGCTAGCAAAGAAATAGGCGAAGTTATTGTCCTTTTTATTTATTTTTTCACATATTTAGACATGTTTCATCACATATTTTTCAAGCACTCCTAATGAAAGAATTATGTTATCACAGTATTACACATTTGTCATTTTCGTTAAAAATCACTAATGTAACCCAATGTTGCAACAGTGTCCCAAATAAGTAAGCTTCAGTCGTTGGGTATTGTTGTGCTACTTGTTGTATGCATCCAGCAAAAGTGTCCACTTTTAACTTATTTTGATTTGATTGTTGTTAATAGTTTTGAATCAGTTGGCACCTATTATTATTTTTCAAATTGTTGTACCAACTGATTTAAAAAAGGGTTTAACGAGCGTTAACCACTCCTGGTCATCTGCCCGAAGCCCTAAGGCCCTATGTCTGCAACAGCCAGATTCCCAGGCGGTCACCCAACTGATTTAATGCTAGTACAACAATCAAAAAGAACAATTTTCCGTCCCACAGCCCGGCCGGCAAAAAATGGTTTCTTTTTTGCCTAAAACATACTTAACCTGATAATTGTGCATTACATTGTCCTCAATGGAATGTCTCCCTCGGGGTTTTTTGGTTGTCTGTAGCCGCCTGTTTGCATGTCCCTACTGCGCCTGCGCGACGCAGTCCTCCTCTATATAAAGCGGGAACGTGGCTAGTTCCGGCATTCATTTTCCTCTCAATCTGTCAGGTGGTGACTGGAGAGTGGAGGCAGGGCGGGCCCTTGCTTAAGTACGTTTTAGGCAAAAAAAAAGAAACTCTCAAGCCTCCGCCATCTTGTTCTACCTCCACGTGCCGGGCCGACACGCAAGAATGGGTTGTATCGACCATCAGCCACGACAGCCGCAAGCGCTATTTTCCCGTCTCTCACACGGCCAAGAAGCACAGGCACTCCATCCCTTCGGCCGCTAACGACGCGCCACCTACCATCACGCCGCATAACCTGCCGCCCGCTCCTTAGCCCACCGCTAGCACATCCATTTTACGGATGAAAGCACTGACGAATCCACGTCCTTGGACAGCATCCGATAAAAAATATCCTGGTATTTTACTTCGAAGTGTTGAGGTCATGATGTAAAAATATCGAATTATCCTCAAAATATAACTGAAAAACTTACCCATTGCTGCAAAAATGTAGCAATAACTATTACCCTTGCTATTACTTATCAGAAAATATCACAGCTATTATTTATTAGCAACTAGTACCGGACAGTTCCAAGTAGCCTAGTATTTATTAGTAAATACATAAGATTTGCACACATACCTTCTGGCCGACATTTGTGCTGCCAGTGAAGGAGACCAAAGCGAGACGTTCATCGGCTGCAATCGCCTGTCCAACATCTGCCCCGCCACACGCTAAGGCGCAAATCGCTCCGGGTAATTTGTTGGCTTCCAAAACAGAGCTCACTATTTTGGTGACTGCAACACTCGTGAGGGGAGTGGTTGGTGCCCCCTTCCATATCATTGTGTCGCCACACACCATCGCAATGGCATTGTTCCAGCCAAACACGGCCACGGGAAAATTGAAGGCTGTGATGATTCCTATTGAACCAATCGGGTTGTACATTTCCAACAAAGCATGACCGGGACGTTCTGATGGGAAAATCTAGAAAGAAAACAACAATACTTTATTTTCATCATCAAGTTTTAATGTTTATTATTTATAATAATTTGCAAAAAACAGATAACAGGTTGTTGAGTTCACAAATTCAGTGCTGATTCAGACTTAACTAAGGCTGCACTGATACTAACTTTACTGATCCGATACCACTATGGTTTTATCCAACTTTGCCGATACCGGTACCGATATTCAAAATTGTATCCCCCATTTTTCATAAACGGTGCAATTTTCTGCAAAAGTCCAATAATTATTAAAATAAAGAAATTTGAAATAGTAACCCACAGTTAAAACCTAGCTAGGAAGATACTCAGTGATTTCCTGAGCAAAACGCCGCTAACTGCATGTCGTAATCTCGAACGGTTCCAGAGTTATTGATATTTTCGCGAAAGTTTCAGATACCCATATAAATTCATGATACCGCTAATATCAGCAACCGATCCGATCCAGCATTAAGACGGATTCCCACTGCCTTTTCCGTTTTCATTTCGGAATCAGAATCGGAAAGGAAAAATTTTATGTCGACCTAAAACAACAAAACGGTTCCCACCGCGGAAAGCAAGCGTTAGCGGCCATCCAATCACACAACGCGATTAAAAATCCAAGCCTGTCACGAGAGTAGCCAACCACAATGGGGCTTAGTAATAGGCGTCGCGGAGCGCTTCTCAGTTGACCACTTCACTGTCTAGATTCATTCAAATGCCCGTATGTAATTTAATAATTAGTATTCTTTGATTTACAGGTCTCAACCACCAAACTGTTTCGTGCCGTAGTGTTGAGTGGCTCGAGCCACATTGTCTTAAATTTTGGTAATGTTGTGTACTGTCGCATGTGCTTAGCCAAAGCCCCCTGAATGAGGCTACTCTGGGGAATGATCAAGGTCACAATGGTTAGCACGAAGCCTCCGTCACCGGGTGTGTACATATTCAACGGCGATCTGGGTCAAGTTTCTGGCGGTAGCTAATAGACTCCGATTTGCCGGCGTATCTAGGCCACGAGCTATTTTTCTGTTAATCACACAATCGATTTTTCTAAGCTGATAATCAAGTTACCTCCTCGTGTTTCTCAACTAAAATATCAATCGCTTAACAGGCATCCATCTTTATTGGGCTGGCGACCAAGTACAGTACTGTGTCACGTGGGAGCAACTGCGCACTGTGACTGGCTTTCCGATAAGCTTTCGTTTCGTTTCGTTTCGGAAAAAGCTAACCAGGTTGGAGTCAACTTTCAAAACGGAAAGGAAAAAGGAAAGGTCTCGCGTGCATGCGCTGTTGAGTCGTTGCCGTAGCAACTGCCTAAACTTTTCCGATTCCGATATCTAAACGGAAAAGGCGGTGGGAATCCACCTTAAGACTTAACTGATAAATGCTTCTCCAGGCAAGGAAAAACAAAAAAATGTTAGAGTAAAAGGGTAAAAATTGGTAAAGGAAAAAACTGGAAATTGCAGAAATTGATAAATGCAAAAACTAGGAAATGCAAAAATTGAAAAGATGAAATTTAACCCAAGCATTGTCTTCGAACTCCTAGCGTAACCCTTTTGAATCGAAAAAAGATCTACATCACAATTAATTAGTGAGTCAAGTTAATGCAGACTTAACAAGGAATTCACGACTGTCTACGAACCCTGCCTCATGGACGCAAATTACTTTTTACCACAGAGTTTTTTTTTTTACGATCTAGTCGCTATGGGTAAGCCACCTTTATGTGGTGGCAAACATTTCTAGGTTGCAACAGTAGCCAATATTTGTTTCTGGAGTGTTTGTTTTAGAGGAGAGAGTTTGCATATTTTTTGCTACTAATTCTACGTGTTAGCAGAATGCAGGACACATTTTCACTTCAGAAAAAGAGCAGCTGTTGCCATGGCCAAACGAGACTAAACTCGCATTTTTTTAATGCAAAGTTGCCTGAGCCCGTAACACATTCCAGTCTCATTCAAGCATAGTATTGAACATAAAACCGAGTGGGAAAATATTGCTTGGTGCAAGGAGCTTTGAGCTAACTTAATTGCAAGTTCATATAGAACTAACTTTTAACTTTACAAGCATTTTCCAGAAATTACTATTTGCCCAATGTTTTTTCACTGGTGTACACCCGTTTCGCCGAATTTTAACCAGTGTTAATTTTCGGCGAAACAGGAATTCCCTCTTTGCTGAATAATTTTTTTCCAAATTCCCTTTCTCATTTGTACTACCACAGCTAACACATAACATCAGTAACTATTCACAATTCCTTCCAATTAGGTAGGCTAAAGCATCGTTTACATTGCAGTGTACAACTCATGATTTATGAAAATACTCGAACTTCAATAATGACTCAACTAATTTACGCTGCTGCAAATTTTCGATAGTCATTAGCGCTGACAACAGCGCTAGCAAATAAAGATCAGTCGTCACGTGCGCGATTTTCAAAAACAATGACCGATCTGATGCAGTAGTGTGTCCAGAACGCAGGAAGCCAGATGAAGGTAGTCGGCGTTAGAACACATAACAACGGGTGTTTAACAACTATCGAAAATTTGCAGCAATGTAAATTAGTTGAGTCTAGTGTTGGGCGGTACCCGAAATTTTTGTGACGGTGCCGGTACCAGCCTAGGTACCGCGGTACTCGGTATTTAACTGTTCTTAAAATTTGGCGGTACTTCCTTCGGTACCTCCGGTACCAACGGTATTTTTTTTTAAGTAGCCTAATCAAACTAATTAAGGTTGGAAATGGAATCATCAATTTCATTTACGTAGCCCCTTCCCCCTTCCAAAAAAATACACATAAAAAATAATCACCAAGTAGACTACTGCCCTCAATTTTATTTTTCGGCTGGTTCTTGCTCTGGTTGTAGCATCTAAGTTACAGAAATTTGGCTCCACTTTTGAACATTGTTTAGAATTCCAATTTTACCATTGTTGATCTTTAACTGATTATTACACTGCTTTGAGCCCTACAACACAAGGACTGACTGAAGTATTGTTATAATTTTAGCTCCTTTTTTCATATTAAAACAATACCAGTATTTTAACAAGGCTCCTATTTGGTATGACCCAACACTACTAGTTGAGTCATTATTAAAGTTAGAGTATTTTCATAAATCATGAATTAGGTAGGCATTTTTATCTTCTACAAATATTAAATTGTAAAGAACATTTTGATTCGGCGAAATGGGAATTCCCCTTTCGTTAAATATTAATCAGGGCAAAGCGAAAATCGGTGATAAGGGATTCGGCGAAATAGGAAGACACCTTTCCACTGGTTCCAAAATAAAGATCCAAACGTTTTGCTAAAATCTGAATTTTGATATTTTGGGTTTACTAATTTTGGTGGGACATAACTTACTCGATACTTCTTTTTCGTTACTTAATTTCTTTTTTTTAAGGCAGTCTTGAAGAACAATCACAAGTAAGGTTGCAAACACTTTAAGCATTTTCCAGCAAAAAAACATGCAATTTTTTCCAATATTTTTCATGACTGTCCCAGCATGAACCATTACTAAACATGTGAGATGTTGCGATATTTTTAACTTGCAAGTCCGTTATTCCCTACCTTTCCTTCAAACATGCGGGAGAGGCCAGTGGCGTAGTCACAAACATCAATATATTCTTGTACTTCACCCTCTCCTTCGGGCAAGATCTTCCCCATTTCCAACGATACTAGTTTCCCTAAATCGGTCTTCTTCTCTCGAAGTGCATCTCCAATCTGGCGTACAATTTCTCCTCTCTGTGGCGCAGGCATCTGTGTCCATACTTCCCAAGCAGAACGGCAAGCTTTTACTGCATCGTCGTAGTCCTGCAAAGTTGCTTGTACAACCTGAGCGATGGATTCATTGTTGGCCGGACAAACAGACGTCGTCACCTGGGAAACAGAAATACCTCAAAATTATTCCAATTAACCAAGAATGGAAACACACAATCCCATTTTATTAACCAATTTCATTCATCGTACGAAGACAGTTAGGGAGAGTTTACCCCTAACAATCAAATTGACTCCGAAGAAACCAAATGTAAATGTTACACACCAATTCTAGAACTATAATATAAAATCTGAGGGCAATTAATGAATATTATTTGGAACATTTTGCAGGGAAACTGAGACCAATCAGTTCGAGAGGGGCAAGAAATTATGCATGCATGTGTAACGCTTAGTGCTGTGTTGGTAATCAAAACCGAACCATGGTAGTGAACCACAATTATTTATATCATTCGAAGAAACGAAAAAATAAAAATGTCGTAAATAAGCTAATCGACATCTGTATACGACTGGCATCAGCAATCAGTGACTGCTAGAACGATTGCGGGAGCAATTTCATTTTGTTCTAGAATGATCAGTCGTTCTTTGCAAACAACTCTTTGCCAAATTAGAACAAAAAGAGCAATGCAACCAAAAGGCCAGAAAATACCTATGAAGGGGCTACAGAATGTATCGAAAATTGGCCAGATTCTGTTGAAGTAACTTGGGTTTTAAATTGTATGAAAATGGAAGAATAATTTTCTTTTTGATGACATTGTGTTCCATAGTAATACCGTCATGGATTTTTTTTTGTGAAGCAGAAAGCTCACATGAACTGTTTATCATGCTGACAGTTTGAATCTACATGTGCTTGTTGGATACGAACGGTTTGTGCATTCAAATACTCAATGAAGCCTGCTGCTGGGATGCGCGTCTCATGGGAAGAGTTAGCGTTGCTGGAGTTTTCCATTTTTTGTGCGTGGCTAGCTGGGAGATGGATGCAGAAGAAATTGAATGTTGGGATATGACGGGGCTAGATATTCATCAATGGAATGTTGTACTTTTTAAAAAGCCAGATGGAGATTGCCTCAAGGTAGTAAAGGTGTGCGTCCTTGCTTTAGTTAGATGGGACAACTCGTGCTATGTTGTTCCAAACAATGGTGTGCTGGTTGTATTTGACATGGGCGGAGAGGTAAAGGGGACTGAGAAACAGTCACACGATCATGCAGGTGGATGTTGATGTCAAGACGGATTTGTATACCGCACTACAGACTGCAGGTACTACAGCATGGTATACACTGGAGAAACCTGTCGTGGCATCAACATCTACCTGCATGATCATACGACTGCTTCTCGATCTCTTTACCTATCAAAACATACAGATTTGTTAAGGGAGACGATAATGGGCACTCAAAGTTTATTTTAATAAACTAACAGTTGCCTGCTGTATGAAGTTTTCTTCTTCCATTTTTGGGGCAAAGGCACCGTTTGGGCGTGGTAATGTGCTAAAGTTGGCAGTTCACGAGCTGGACGAAGAGTGTGGTGCCAGTCCACTTTCTTTAATTTTAGAGGGCTTAACGAAGCCTTTGCCCCAAAAATGGGATGGGAAAAAGTTATTCAGAGGATCAGTTGAGGTAATTTTAACAAAAAAGCCACCGCTTGTGGACAGGTCCCTTCAACTTCCTCTTAAAGCCCTATCATTCAAGTTGTTTAAAAATGCTCGCTGCGTTCATCCCCAACATTTCTTCTCAATAAGTTTTGCAGAGAAGCTCGAGCAACGCACAGACTATTGCAAATTTCCCTTTCTTACGTCCAGTTCCTCAGGTGGCCCACGTGGTTAAGTTACCCAAAGTCAAGCATAGGTGATACAAGCCGATCGCCACAGCATGTTCGCCCACAATCTCTTCTCCCTTTAATTATTACAAAAATTTATCAGAACTCAACGGCTTATGCCCTAGGATTACTGCTACATGTCCAGATCCCAATGCACCATAAAAATTCCACGCGGAGATTGAATTTCAAGGCCGAGTGTTCCGATCATCTTACCTCTCCGTTTCCATACCATTTTCCATTATATACACCCTGGTTAACCTTTTGAAGGCCTAGAGATTTTAACCACGAATATTTCGGGTCTTCAATTAAAAAACGTGAAGTGGATGACATTTTGCGTTTGACGAATAATTCAACGAAAATAGGAAGAGACGACTTGAACCTGAGCGCAACTTGTGCCATGGCGAATACGGAAAAGTGGGTTTGGCAAGTGGAAACGGAAAATACATTCACCCTAAACAAAATAAAAATCAATAATAAACATCGGCCTTCGAACAAAACTACATTTATTTATAAACTCAACAATGTTGTACATCAACAATCAAAAATAAATTGTTTAAATATCAACAATGGCGTTAACGTGGTTGAACCAGTAAGTAGTGAAATCAGTCAGTCACGTGACCATAGTTGCGTCACGCCGTCATCTGTTTGTCTTCATTTGCCGCGAAATTAAAATGCTGAATCCAGTCGATACAGAAAACATTACTGGTTCAAAAATGATGCCAAACAAGAATAGAAAGAATGAAAAACAGGTAATGTATACATTGCAAATTAAGAATGGTTTTAAACTGAAATCAAGAAATTTTTAAATCACGTGTAGGCTTACTCAGTCTCTTGGTCAGTCACTCAAGTCAAAAGCTATAAACTGGGAATTGAATGGGTGGTGAGTATGAGCGGAAATGATACAAAAGTGGTGGCCATTCTGCAATTCACCAGTACTGCAAATCTAAAGATTTTGTGCTGTTCTCATGGCTGGGGTAGGTGTGAGTAAGCGGATTATCCTTGTGGGGGGTAAAAAATTATCTCTACAAAACGTCTGCTGCTTCTTGTGGGGGGATAATCCATTTCCCTCTCCCCAGGCCCACGTAATTATCACATCCTATGCTCTCCAATCTCCTTCAGTCAGAAACGTGATGAAGCAAAGAAGAGCTGGCACGGTTAGTCAGTTGGTGCATGGTTGGCTTACTCGCAAAGTAATTTGTTGACACGTATTATTCTGTAAGGGAGCAGGGCATTATCATGATGGAAATGGGTGCGCAAATAGTAGCCTACATATTGTTCTGACACGGGTTGCTAATGAGTATTTCCAATTTCAGTTTGTGTTATTTTTTGGGAACCACTACCGCAGCGGCTCCAAGCTCGTCCACCATCAATGTGTACATGTGGAAGGTTGTACTATCGCCATTGATGTAAAAGGTAAATCAAGGTCGCCGTTCACGAAAATGATGTCAGTTTTTTTTCCAAATTACGAGCCTCGCTCGCGCTCGCTGCGGCTAACTACATAACGTCAGAAAACGCAACCAAAAATTTAGCCGGAAAACTTCACGCGCCGGAATCTAGATAGGCTGCCCATCTTGCTTGGAGCTTCTGTGGTAGTGGACCCATTTTTTGTAACTGGCCACGTGTAACAACCACCTACTGTAGGGATGGTTCCAAGTGTACTGGGTCTGGAATTTATGAGGAAAGGAGAAGACGGGGAAAAAGGTCCGGAAAACAATGACTGCCAACGAAAACAACGGTAGCACTGTCTGAATAGTAGTCTTAATTCAGGAAATTGTGCCACAGTTCTGCTTGTCGGTGGATAAAATGGCCACTAACCACAACACTTCAAATACCCTCAAAAATATGATATGGCTGCCTTAACCCGTATGTTCCTTAAATCGATATTGTATTTCCAGACAAGGAAAGCAGTATAAAGCTATGATTAGTGTAATGGCTTGTGTAAAGGTATGCCCTAGAAACAGGTGCGGCCCTAATATTAATAAACCGGGGGGGGGGGCGGGCAGGGGGAGTAGGTGAACTTAACTAGCATGTGCATCCCAAACATTGAAAATTGTACAAAACAAAGGTTTTTTTGTTTGTTCTCCAGTTCTGTAAAGCTGTCACTGTAGCACTTGAAAGTAGGTAACTTTATTGTTGATGGCTAATTTGAACTGTTTCAGAAAAATGTCAGCCAGTCCAAAAAGTTGCCACTCCAGAACTTGCAGCCTTCTGCCATAAATCAGCAACTTCTAGTAGGAAAAAATGGCATTATTGGGCTTCAGTCAAGTGGGGTAAGTATTGTCATGGATTACTGCAGATTCAATCGCCAATGTAAATTATACATAACAGCCAGTGGCTTAAATACATTCTTTTTTTTTTTTTTGGGGGGGGGGGCCAGATTCACCCACTCTCCTCTCTTCTCCTTCCCGTCCTCCTGCTAGAAAAAGTACAACTACTTTATTTGTACTGTACGATTATTTGTCTTGCTTCGTGTATAGCTCCGTAAATAGTTGAGTGTTTCTTGAAAATTGTTCAAATAGTTCAAATGGTGGAAGTAGTTTGATCTATTTTCACCAGTTTTCCAATGATCCAACTAGCCTAAGTTGTAACCTTCAGAACTTATGATCGGAAAAGCTGAAGGTAGAGGAGATTGCTTACATTTCGGCAGTTAATATGTATATGAATATACAGGGTGGTCCATAAAAAGTGCAACAGCAAAATTTTTTTGAGTCCAAACCTTTTCGTTAGCACCCTCCAGAACCGTAAAGGGTCAGATGATGTCTAATAGAACGAGTAGTTTTGAAAGGCCCTTTACAGTTCTGGAGGGTGTTGTATTAACAAAAAAGTTTGGACTTTTAGAAAAACTTTGCTGTTGCGTTTTTTATGGACCACCCTGTATACATGCATTTTAGGAATGGGTCTTAGGTTTTCGGTTTTTTACCAAAACCTCGATTGGTTTTGGCTTTTCAGAAACCTGAAAAATGTGTCTTATGTAAAGTAATTTAGCAAGCGTAAAACAATTGCGGTTAATGTCAACTTCTTTATTGTACATTTCAAGTTTTAGTTAGACTACACTAAATAGTCAGTTACTAGTGCACATTCTGCACACTCACACAAAAAAAGTAAATAAAAAAAAAGGGTATGGGGACACCAATTAGGGGCTAAGGGTTCGAAAGGTAAGGCTAATTCATGTCTTTTATTATTTACATTGTCCTTTTAAATTAAAAAGCTCCCAGTTAATATTCTGCCGCAAGTATTCCCACTGCCCATCTTCATTTGAACTTCACATATTTTGCACTTGGCATAGTCCTTCATAACTATAAGGGAAAAAAATTCAAAATTGCCCTCTGTTTTGTTGCAACTTCGCCGTCATTTCGCTGACGGAGTTTCCAGCTTGGCGAACTGTTTGCACGTGCAGCCACCTTCGTAAATGACCGTAGCGACTAGGCCCAACTCTAGGCAGAGTGTGGTGCAGTCATCTTGTTGTTCCAAGCCCAGTTGGTGAACACAGTACCAGGAATGTTGGTGGACATGGATTCAGTCACTCACGCATCAAGTTTTCTGAAAACTGACAAAACTGTTTATTTTTTATGATGCTGGTAGTTTTTATGAAAACCTAAAACTGCAGTTTGGGTTATCAAAACCAACCCGTCCGTAATGCATTTAAGAAACTTTTACTTTGATTACTATATGAATCTTTGTGAACCTAGCTATTCTTCAGGAGTCTCTACTTGTAGGTAATTTCTTACAAAAAAATGGAGGGAGTCACCTCTTCATTGAGAGATTAGTTTACAGCTACAGTAGTTTGTGGAGATAACCAAAGGAAAAACTTGATGGGCTTTTTAGATGTCAAGTTGATTGTGTATTTAAATGTACTTTTTTTTGGAAGCCATAATTGCCAGTTATTTTTTTAAAACTTTCAATACTTAAAATATATTTTTTTAACTTTCAATACTTAAATATTAAAGTAGTATTGTTCTCCTCATTTGTATTAATTTTAAATTTATTACTCTTGCAAAACTGTAGGCAGTCAAGAAAAAGAAAAGCGATTCTGCTAAAGTCAAAACTGAAGATGTTGAAAATTATGCCACCACCAACAAAACAAAAGCCATAGAGGAGAATTCGATGGCGAAGACGCCTCCTTCAGATGTAGACAACGAAGCCTACAGACTTATGATCAGCGGTAAATAAATAGCTTACAAAGAACTGCACGCCTACATTGTCTTTAATTGGCAAAAATTGTTTACAGCCGTTGTTAAATCAACATATTAAATTTATTTATTGCTTAGATTGCATCCCGAGTGATTATTGGCAGGAATTGGCTGAACAAAGACGCGTGGCGTTAGAAGCTGCTTTACAAGAGAATGAAGAGGTGAGTAGCAAAATAAAACTCTTAAATGATTTTGTTTCAGTTTGGTTTGTTACAATTGTTGACTTTATTTGGGTAAACGAGTATGACAATTCCATATGAGATTGCAATTCTTTTTTTTTCTTTTTTTTTTCGTTTCTAGCTTCATCGAATTACCTCTGAATTGAAAGAAGAAAATGCTCTTCTTCGAGGCATGGCTGAAGAAGCAGAACATTTAGCAGAAGTACTGAAGGTAGGCATTTTTGTTTTATTTGGATACGCAACTTTAGGGAAACAAAATATTTCCAACCGATGAGGCGCACCTCTCTTGGGAGGCACGGAGCAACTGCAGGGGAGGTGTGATCTGCTGCTGGCGCCACAGTCTGTGGCGAATTTTTGTTTCAAACTACTCATCTCAAAGTTCTCGCCAATGGCAGTCTTAGAGCTGTCAACTTTTTAAAAGAATTGCATTATTACATTTTCAAGTCTAAACCAGTACTGTAACAGTATTATTCATTTTATGAAGAAAAATACAAAAATTGCCAGAATTACAAAAAGTGGTCCTCCTACCCAGACCAAAGAATTGTAAATATAGGTAATTTTTTTCCCCCTGTCCTGTGAATTGCGGGCCCCCTGCCTCCTGGGCTCTTGTGCCTTGCATCCTTTGCGCCACCCTTTATTGCGGCACGGGGGAAGTACCATTACATTCTAGTTGAGATGGGGAGGTATATTGTAGAAGGGACCCGATGGGCAAGAATACTGAAGAAAAGGTTCGGATATGTAATACCAGTAAACAACTGCAATTTCAGTATGCAAAAACAAAAAATTCCAGAAAAGTGTGACGCTATTAATGAAGTAAATGTTGTATATTCTCTTCTGCTTAATGGAATTGCCCTTCTATTTCAGTGTAGAGTAGTAATGATATTGAATTATGAAGCAGTTTAACAACATAACACGTAATTGGAATTTAATTTGTGTTTCAGTCTTTAACAGGAGAAGATGAATTCGAAAAAGAAACGGAAGATCGGACGTGAAAAGAGCTTCGAGAAATTATAATTATGCTGCACTGGACTACTATTTAGGCTTATTTAGTTACTTTTTTAATGTGGAGAAACTTGTATACCGTTATTTGTCAAATAAAGTTAACTTCTTGTATTTTTTTTACTTATTTATTTGGCTCTGCCCATACATGGGATACAACATTTTAAGTTAAAAAATAAGATTGTGCAAGTTAAGAAGTTTGTAAGTCATAAAGACTGGGCGTCATTGTCCTCCGCTTCTTGAAGTGCAGCTATTTTCTGCACATGTTCATGCCATATATCAGAAAGTTATTAGATATCGTATAGCATCTTTCTTCTATCAGTGCTACACGGAACCCTAGCGGTAGTTGTGGCTTCTAATACCTCTGCTAATACTTTTGCCTTTGAAGCTGCACAAACGCAAAGCATTATCAGGGGTATTAGTAGCCGCAACTACCCCTAGGGCCCCACATAAGACTGAAGGAAGATTCTGTATCTAGTTAACTTTCTGTTTCTAATCGATGGTCATGTGCACACTGTGGGAAAGCCCTCAAGTCTAAAGTGCGTAGTTTGCCCTATTCTGTTAAACGTTGCAATACACTATATTCCAAATTGTATGTGTGACAAATAGGTATCGAAATAATTAATGAAAACGTTGAACTTTAACAAGTCTATCATTTGAAGTCTTAGTCCATGGGATTGAGTTGGCATTTGATGCGATACCACAAATTCAATCGGCGAAAACCCTTTCAAGTTTTGATTATTATGGTTAATTATTCCCAGTAATTAGCTCAAATTTTATTTTTTAGTTCAGCGTTACCCGTACCATATTTCCTCGATCACAGTAGGATCTCTTGGTAACAACCAACCTAGTGCACAAAAAAAATGGTTCTTTGTACAAGTTCTTAATGTAGAAGGTTCCTTTACATTGAACTGCGAGCGAAGTGATTTCAAAAAGTTGTACGTGCAGTGTGCATACCTGACGAATAAAATCGAACTATACGTTTGACTGAAATGTGTAAATTTCTTCCAGTCAGTGCTGCAGTGTTGTTGATTTCTCCATAGCTCTGTCTCTGCCACCTTCATCCCCTTTTTCAACCCCTTGCACTGTATCTACTTCGCGGCTAACCTCCTAGTGCGATCTACCAACTTGGTTCTGCATCTCCTTGTGAACGCTTCATAAACCTTCCTCGCCGTACAATGCTCAGGTAGTTTCTTCATCCCATCAAATCGCAACTTTACCGCTTCCCTTGCCTCAAAACTTGACCACCGCATTTTCCCCCTCACTACTTCCTTAGAGTAAACATATTAGCCTCCTATGCCCATCTATACACCTCATCCTGAAACTTATGCTGCTTCCTGTCCTCCCGTCCCTGTACTCACGAAGGAAATGTTACCTCTGGGAACTGCACCTACTTCCACAGAACATGTAAAAGCTCATAACGATTGTACCCCCACATTGCCGCTTTTTCACCATGCCCATAACCCTCCCTGGTTTCCCCAACACCCTCCTGCCCTCCCCCCCCCCCCAAATAGTCCTCTGCCAACCCGAACTTTACCCCTATGTACAAGTTAGTATTGAACTACCCTGTTCCCCAACACCCCTTCCATCCAAATCCAGTCCTCACTACCTCCATGCCACTTATCCTCCCCATTCCCAAACAACATAAACCCCGACTTATCGCCACTAAATTCAAGTCTCATATTCGCTCACACACCGTAACCATCCTCTGAAGACCTTACCTTGCATTATCCATCACCCCCACATCATCAGCATAGGTCAATAAAGCCGGTGTTCAACGAGACCGTTCTCCCTCCCTTCCCACCGTAATACCAAACCTGTATCAACCAGCCTAATCGCCAGTCCCTGCAAAAAAAAAACAGGCAGTAGGGACATAGGGCATCTCTCCACCCTACATTCCACCCACTCCGAATTATCCCTTCCAACATGCACCACACACACACAAGCCCTCATACATCCTCCTGAAAGATAAATAAACCCACCCTCCACCCCTTTCCTCTCCTTATCAATTCCTCCCGCAACAAGTCCCAATGCACCCTATAGGCTAAAAAGCCATCCATACCCTCCTCACCTCCTTCCCGTCCACTTCAATCACCTGCGACACAATAAAAACAGTATTCTCAAGCCACCTTCCTTTCAGAATCCATTCTGGGCATTCCCAGCAAAGCCTGGTTTTCCAAATTTTTCCCACGATCTTCCTCCCACTGACTACCCCAGTCACCCATACATGTTCCTTCCCTCCACTCCAAGTAAAAATCCCAATTCCCATCCCCCTAGTCCACCCCCTCCTCCTACTCCTTCCTAACCAACACCAACTATTCCAGCTGGGTGGTTCCTCCTCCAGGTATGCACCACTACACATCGCTAGTGATAGCCACGGCTCCTCCTCATTCTTCTACATACCAGTAGTGATAGCCACAGGCCGAACACTTCATAGCATTGTCCTGTCCTTTCCCTTAAAAATAACTGACCCTCATCGTCTTCCAGCTCTCAGGAACCTCCTTCCCTCCCAATACCCCGTTAAACTCCCTCAAAAGCCTCTTCTTGCATTTCCTCCCAACCCTTTCAAAAACTCCCCATAACCCCATCCTCAACCATGGCTTTCCAGTCTTGCATGGCCTTCTGTGTACTCTCTAATTTCTCCAAGGAGATAATTCCAGAAGTCCCCCCCCCCCCCTCTCGAATATCTTCACACCACTCTGTCCCAGGTAAAACACGGTAACTTCCTTGTCTTCTTCCCACACTCCGTTCAGGTGCTCTATAAACAGCCCTTAATCTCCTCCTCCTTGACCTGACCCTTACACTTTAATCAAGAATAAGCCCCTCCTTCACTACCCCATCCCCGTTCCAATCAGCAGCATACCTACAGAATCACCTTCCTGCTGCACCCTTACCTCCTCCTCGCCAGTCTCTGATTATACTCACCGCTCTTCCTCCCAACCTTAAATTCTTTCTACGCAGTTACTGCTTCTACCTCTCCCTTCCTCACATTGTCATTACCCAACTCAGCAAGATGTGAATTAAAATCGCCCATGATAACCATGCCAAACCCCTTCCCTTTGAACCTACCAACCTTAGCAGACACACTCCCACAAATCTCATTTCAGCGCTTCCTCCCCCCTTCAAGTACACTACTCCAACCGTGATCTACCGACCACCCTGTACCCATTCACGTTCCTTCCCCTCTTCCTACTCTGAGTAAAAATACTACCCCCCCCCCCCTCCCCTCCTTTTCTTTCTCACCCAGCACCAAACTTCCCAGCTCGGCGGCTCCTCCTCCTCCCTAAAATGGGTTTCAGCCACTGCAAGCACATCAACTCCCCCCATCCTCAGCCCCTCTCTGTAGTTCAAGCAATTACCTTTCATCCATCCCCCTCACATTAATGACTCCTCACCACCTATCAATCTCCCTCCATTTCCTC
>JAHWFP010272667.1:0-13608 GCA_023313725.1 Lithobius niger
TTACATTCTCACCATTGCTTTCTGCCTTCATCTCACTGATCTGCCATTGGCGGCCATGTTGCTAATAATAATAATAATAATAATAATAATAATAATTTCATTCACTCACATTACATTTGCAATATACAATACAGCCCAGAACACGAGACTTATGAAGTCTGTATGTGTCTGTAAATTAATAATTGTGAAGATGTAATGATATTGGAAAAATACAAATTTCATGTAAGGTTTAAAAATTAATTAAAGAAAAAAATTCGTATTATTATGTATATTAGATGATTAGAACTGGTTAAAACTTTAATATTCTTAATGTTGCTTTAAACTTAGTACCCACTCTTTAATGAGTTTATTGAGTTGGTATTTACTCTTTAAGTCTCTCAAGTTAACTGGCAGTAAGTTAAAAGTATGCGGGATTGCATAACGTTGGCATCTCTTACTGTAGGAATTCGCCATATAGGAACTTTGAGCCATTCAGATGTAGATATTATATTTCTTTTATTTTCCAATTTATGTTCCATCAGGAAATAATTCCTTTTGATTATGCAATTTGTTATTAATTGTCTAATGGTCATTATTTTGTAGTGTTCATAAATAACAGCAGTACGTTGTCCAATACGTTTACCAAACAATGCTTTCAGTCCTTTATTTTGAATTTTTTGCAAGTTGTTAATGAGGCCACCAGTTGATGTTCCATAAAAGCTACATCCATATCTAATAAGTGAATTAATCCAGCTCTCAAAAAGAGATTTTTTTGCTTCATTGTTAAGAATACTTTGTAATTTATAAAGCAGAGGTACAATTCGTCTAATTCTATTAACTAGATTTTCGATGTGTTTTTCAAATTTCCAATTTTCGTCAATTGTGATGCCCAAATATTTGCATTCCGTAACTTTAAGTAGTTTAGGGCATGTACACGTTTGATTGTCATGGCATAAGTCATCGTGGATATAGATTTCACTTGATTCATTTTTCATATGTGAGGTCATGATTTGAAGATAGGCCTAACACGTTTTTTCTGCACTGATTTATAATTCGTTATTCTTAAGCCATAAGTTTATGGTGTTAAAGTCAGTTTGTAAATTTTGGGTCATAACATTGCATTTATTATTAATTCTAATCATAATAATGTTATCTGCATAAAGTGTTAAGTAACTGTTCCAATTAAGGTACTGTAGATCATTTACATAAAGAAGAAAAAGGAGTGGTCCAAGAATAGAGCCTTGTGGCACTCCAAATTCAATAGGTTGCCACGAACTGTGTAAGTTATTGATGCCAACACAACACGTCCTATTCCTTAGATAATTCACAATAATATTCAAAATTTTTCCTCTCAAACCAAGGTTAAAAAGTTTCCTAGATAAAACATCTTTGTCAATTCTATCAAATGCTTTTTGTAAATCTATTAAGATTGCACCAACATATTTCCCGTCATTTAGTGCATTTGTTACCATATTGTTTATTCTATGTAGTGCATCAATTATTGTACCTTTGCCACGGTGAAATCCGAACTGGTTTGAATCGATTAGTTGGAAATGGCTTAAATAATTTGTTATGCAATTAGCAAAATATTTTCCAACAATTTTATTAATGACTGGTAATAGTGCAATAGGTCTGTAATTATTAGGATCAGTTTTATTTCCTTTCTTATAGACAGGTCTTAATACTTGTTTTTTTAGGTTATTAGGCCAAGTTTCTTTCGCAATTATTGAATTTATCAACGTTAACAGAAAAACACTACTATTTTCTTTAGATTTTACAAAATATTCAATAAGAAACCCGTCATAGCCAAATGACCGTTTAATTTTAATATTGTTTAGTATTTGTATTATATCATATTTTGTCGGTGTGTTTATGATCATTGTTTTCTCAAACCTCCTGGTTCCATTTGTAAGAATGTGTTTAATCACATTGTTATAACTTTTACGCTTGCATGCATGTTTTAATCACTTACTGTAAAAAATTATTTACAGAGTAGTTCCCAATTTCTTTATCACTAGTATTCTTAAAAGCTTTCTTAATACCATCATCAATACTTTCCTTATCTTTTGTGTAACCAGTGGGCTGTTTAATTTTTTCCCAGATTTTCTTACTGACATTTTTATTATCATAAAAATACTGTTTGTAGTAATTTTGTTTAGTTTTCATAATATTTAATTTAACTACATCTTTATTTAATTTATGTTCAGCAATCAGTTTCTGACAAGGATTTACCGATTTACTTATTCTTGACCATAATCTATTTTTCTTGTTTATTTGATCAAGCAAGTCCTTGTTCATCCACTCATTCTTCATAGTGTCCTTAGCAGGCTTCCGTTTAACATAGATTTTATTAGCTTCATATATTTTATTTATTTCACTTTCAGTAGATTCATAAATTAAGTTAGGATCCATTAATTTACCTAGGTAATCCCAGTTAAAATTTGCAAGTTGTGAAATTATATTTTTATGATTTAGTTTATAAACATAAACATTTTCTTTCTTTGTATTTAAAAAAATCATTTCCATTCATATCTTGGTAATTCCACCATTCAATTGCAGTGAAATAATGGTCAGAAATTTTAACCTCTACGAAAAAACTTTTTGCATGAAATTTCTGGAAGTTAACATAGATTAAATCTATACAGGATTTTACAATTTTATTATTTCGTATTTCCTCTCTTGTTGGTGTAACAATCATACACACAAATCCAAGTGAGGCCATGGTATTCTTAAATCGTTCAATGTCGCATTTTTCACTCATGTCTTGAGTTTCTGTAAATATATTGAAGTTAAGGTCGCAAACAAGGATTGTATTATTCTTGTAATTTTTTATACTTTTTCGTTTAAAATTTTTTTTAGCTCCCTAATAAACGTTATGTGACTTGATGAAGGTTTCCCATAAATAACAATTAGGTTAAACGTACTGTTCTTGTAAGTGAATGATATGTCTATCGCTTCGTTAGTGTCAATTTTTAAAGAATTGTTTTCCACTAAGTTTATCTTTGATCCCTTGAAAATTATTAAAATTCAACCACCACGCATATTATCTCTACAAATACTGAATTTGTCATAGTTTTCAATACTGTAATTAATTATTTCCTCCTCTTTTAAGTTTATTTCAGTAAGAATAATTATATCCCATTTGATAGCTGAGTTTTCAATTTCCATAACAAATTGATCCCAGTTTTTTCGGCAGCTTCTTATATTTTTATGTAACAATGTAACATGCTTGTTGTCATCAGTTACTATCAACTGATGACTGAGATCACAAAAGTTCTCACCACAGTATTAGCTGATTCCACATCATCATTCTGTATTTGCTCCATTTGACTGATTAATTTCTTGTAGGAATCTTTCCAATTCAGTTTCACTTTGTATTGTTTTCACTTGTTTGTCGGCAGCATTTTTTCTTAGGTTGGTCTTGTCATTCCTAAACCACATGAATTGATATATTCCTTTAGCTGCTTGTCTGGTTCTCCACATAAGAGTTTTAAAGAAAGGCGTTAAGTGTTCATTCACATAGATTTTTTCGGTATTATTGTTCTTAAAAATATCGTGATTGTTGAGTCTATCTTTCTTACCCTTCAACCATTCATCCCTGGAGTCCCTAGTGCGGAACTGAATGACAATTGTTTGTGGCCTACTTTCATTTTTGGAAGGAAAGCGGTGGGCTTTTTCGATTTGATTGACATGAAAGTTTTCAATCTGGAGACCATATGCTAGTCTATAAACGGTATCTTTCATATCTTCGTTGTTTTCTTCCTCAACTCCAAAAATTTCAATGTTCCTGTTCCTGTTGTACTGCTCCAACTCGTTTTGATCCTGTTTTATTGTGTTGATAGTGTTCTGCATGTCACTAGTTTCAGATTTTGTGTTTTCCAAAGTTTCAAACTTTTTTTTAAGTGTTCTTAAGCGCTCTTTGATTTCTTTATTTTCCTGTTTGATATCTTCGTATTGTTTTTCAATAAATGCCATTCCTTCCATTATTTTATCAATTTTCTCTATTGATGGTTTCAGCTTCAAAATTTCATTCATGCCGTTCTCCAATCTTTTCACTACAGCAGTTATTTCTTCTGAGTCACCTTTGTTTAGTTCAGTAGGTATTTGATAATCAGGGGGTGCATCGACTACTTCATTATAGTCATCTTCATCTCCATCTTGACTCGCTGAATTTGTCTAAACATCTTCTAGACATCTTCTAAACGCCCAGTCTTCTTTCTTTTTCTGACTCATTCCTTTGATGGTAGATTGGGCCAACCAACAGCATTTTTTGTCATAATGGCATTTGCCTTTGCAAGAAGAACATGGTAAATAGTCACCTTCAGTAAGTATGAGTTTATCTTCACAGTCGACACACCTCGACATAGTAAATGGTTAAATTTGTTGGAGAAAAAAATTAATTTGGTTTTAACCCGGGTTGAAACTGTTAACCCAGAATGACTTTTCGAATGCAATCAATTTTTTTAACCACAGCATTCATTTTTCCAGGATGGTGTATTTTCAGTTGCATTCCTCTGCTGATACCTAGATTGATGTGTATTTGTGCAAGATTCCATACTTCAAAATTGAGGGAACAGAATGGTCCAGATGGGATTCCGTAGATTTCTTACGAATTGTAAGAACTAAAAAAGTGAATGTCACCTCCCAGCTTCCGTAGTTGCTTGGTATTTGACGTGTGCACAAACTGAGCCTTACATCCAATATTTGCACTATCACACACACCACATCTTCAAACGCATGGTCATTTAACAATCTATGAGTACTCACTGAGCCCTTCCAATCATCATTTACGTGTGTCCTATTGGTTTTGTTGTTCCAAAACGTTTGTCAATGTGGAGCAACGAAATTAGCCTGCATCCATCAAACAAGCCTCAAACAAGCCTCCAATAATAATAATAATAATAATAATAATAATAATAATAATAAAACAATGCAATAACTTTACTACAATGCAATTGTTACATTGTACGCTCGAAACAGCTCTATAAAAAAGCAGTTTGTGTGAGCTTTCAATTATTATATGCAATTATCACATCATTCAACACAACACTCCCCAATTGCAATTCGGTATTTACAATGTTATTTCAATTTTCCTGTGCAATATTTTTTCATATATACATTTAATGTATGTTTAACACATTTATTACATTTAATACATTTAATATACACTTAATTACGGAAATAAAATATTTAATTCGCTCTTCACCTCAAGTATTAATCCATTTGTTTATATGTCATGGTATTAGCTTCATGAGCTTTGGCTTAAAAATATTTCATTTTTTAAATTGAATTTCCATTCGTTTATTGTATTATAGTTCATTAATCTTTCTGGTATTTTATTAAAGATAACGGGAACATACCAATTTTTCTTTCGTTTTCCATACTCATTGTTCCATTGTGGTATCTTATATTTTAATGTAATCCTAATCTATTTACTTTTTTTATTTTATGTATATTTGTGAAATAGTTTTTTGTAATTATTATATAGTTTCGTAATTCTATTTAATTTAATTTTAATTAATTTAAAAAAATTATTTTCTTTGAGCCTTAAGTCAGCCGAAGCAACTTAATGCTTGTATGGATGAACCGGTATGAATTATTATGTTCATAATTTTCATTTCTTTATATATTTCCTTTGTTTTTACTTTTCCATATCCAAATAATACCTTAACTATTTTATTTTGTATTTTTTTGTAATCTTTCAATTAAATAATTTGTCGCAAATCCGTAAATTTCTAACCATATCTTAAAATACTTTCAATCCATGCATCAATTTTTTTTATCGAACATTTTCCTAATAACGTATATTCTTGGTAAAATTAGTAAAAGTTTTTGTCTTATTAACAGTATTTGTGGTTTGAAATTCCAGTTTACATCTATTTCCATTCCTAAATATTTTGTTGTATCTTTTAATTCTAATTCTACACATTCTTTCTTGCATTTCTTACTTTTATAATCATAATATCTTTCACAATAACCATAATGTTTTACAATTTTAATTTCCTTATTTTTTTTCATTTTTGGAACTGTAATGTTCAATTGTACTGTTTTCTCCCTACAAATGAATAATTCATTTTTAATAAACCAGTCGTTCAATCTGTTAAACTCATCTTGTAAATTATTTATCATTTCTTCGTATTTTTCATATTCATCATAAATTATTTATCATATTTTTAGCGTATTGTTATCAATATAGTGTCATCAGAAAATTAGAAAAAATTCTCTTTTCAATATTATCTGATATATCATTTGCATAAATTAAAAAAGCAATGGTCCCAAAACTGGACCTTGTGGTACTCCAAATTTTCAATTTTTGTAATAACTACTCTCTTTTATTTTTACTAACATTTTCCTCTTGCTTAGATAATAACTTTTAATAACATTATAAATTTTTACTCTAAGTCCCATTTTGTCACATTTTTTAAATAAAATTCCCGTACCAAAAGTATCAAATGCGTTCTGTAATCGACTAAAACAGGACCCACATATTTTTCTTCAATCAATGCCTCCTTAGTCATTATTTCATTTATCTTAACTAACAAATCAGTTGTTCCCTTTTTTCTTGTATATCCAAACTGTACTTTTGTTTAAATATTTATTTTTTAGAGAAACTCCCTTATTTTGTTTGCAAAAAAATTTTCAATTATTTTATCAATTATTGATAATAATGCAATCAGTATGTAATTATTTTTATCTTTTGTTTCCTTTCTTATATATTGGTCTTAATATTTGTATTTTTCATATTTCCGGCCATATCTCTTTATCAGTCATTTTATTTATCAATTTACCTGTAGCTTTGGATGTATTTTCTTTTGTATTTTTTATATGTTCAGTTTGTACTTTATCCATTCCTTCGTTTTTTTAATTCCCCTATTATATTTATTACATCCTTTTCATTTGCATAATCAATATACATAGTTTTCCCTATACCTTTACTTATTTTTTGTTTTAATTTATGTTCAATGTTCTTTTGATACTCTCCTTTTTTGTAATTGTCATGTTCTTCCTTATAAGTATCCTTATAAGTATCCTTACAAGTATAAGTATTTGCATTACTTAGTTGAAAAAACTTCATCAAATTTATTTGCTATTTCCTTCACATCTTTTTCCTTAATCGTTTCAACATTATCCTTGTCAATATTTTCGTTAGTTTTTTCCCTGTTACTTTATTTATGACTTCTCAAATAGTTTTTTTTATTTTCTTGAATTTTTCCTAACTTTTCTTTATAATAATTTTGTTTGCATTCTTTAACTTTTTTTATTTATTTGTTTTTTAATGCATTATATTTCTTTATAATTTCCGTGTTTATATTATTTGATTTCCTGATTTCATTCCATATATTATTTTTCTTTTCTATCTCTTTTATTAGTTCTGTTGTAATTCATTCTGCTCTTTTTTCTTCTATAATAATAATAATAATAATAATAATAATAATAATAATAATAATAATAATAATAATAATAATAATACTTTATTGCACAAAATTCTCGAGCTTGAGAGCCTGTATGAGAGGCAGCACAAAAATACAAAACAATACAAAAACAGAAAATAAATAATCACTACAATACAGAGTAATATTACCTTGAATCAATTTGGGGTAGGTTAGTGTAACATTCTGCAGGTTATCCATATATTCATTTATTTATTTGTTTAATTGTTATAATGTATTTACTTTAAAGGTTTTTAGTTTTAGTTTTTAGTTTTCCAATGTTGTGAAATTTTATGCACAGCCAGGATTTACCATCAATCCGCATTTGGATTCCGCATTTAGAGAAACAAGATTTATTGACTTATTTATTTATATTTTCTTTATTACATGGTGTAAAGACTTTTGAAATATGAGCCTTGTTAATAAGAATTCTTTATTTAGTAAGAATCCATTCTGTAATTATCTTTTTGAGGTTGTTATGTGATAATTTGTCCTTTAATTTTTTTGGGGGAAATTCATTTAAAATCGAGGGAACAATATGCACATTCCATCTCTTACCATAGAAAATCCTCCAAGTTGGTGTTTTTACCCGGGCATTGTTATTTCTTAGTGGTCTATCGATTCTTATTTGATATGTTTTGTCAAAGAAATTGTTGGAAAAAAGTATTAGCCTATAAAGGTTCATAAAAGTTAGTAGCCTATTTTTGCATGTTGCCTCCTGTGTGGTTTTTTCCTGTAAGTTAAAGAGTGCTTTGGCTGCTTTATTTAAGATCTTTTGTAGGTCGGTCAAATGACACGTGGAAGTGGAACCACAGGTTGTACAAGCATACCTAACATTTGACATGAACCAAGCATAAAAAATACAAATTTTGCAGTTTTAATCCAGGAAATATCGTACCATGTAAAGTGAAGCAATAATTGCTCTGATTTTTCGTATAATTTCATCAATATGTTGGTCGAACTTCCAGTTGTCATCATGAGTAACTCCGAGACATTTAAGATAAGATACTTGTTTCAGAGATGTACAGTTGCATGGAGGTGTTTAGGAACATGATTTAGAATATAAATATATTTCACAGTTAAGCCTGGCAGTGCAGGAAGTGGTTATATGCATGGACATAATCTTTTCTTCACTAATAAACAGTTCATTATCGCACAGGTAATTACTTATTTTATCAAAATCACATTGTAAATTTTTTATCATAATGTCCTGCTTTTTGTGAATAGAAAGGAGGAAAATATCGTCTGCATATAAACAAATGATCGAATGGAGAGTAATCTCAGTAATATCATTTATATATATAATGAACAAAATTGGGGCTAATACAGAGCCTTGCGGGACTCCATATTGCATTCTGTACCAATCACTAAGATCCTCACCAACTTTCACGCTACCCTTTCTCTTTCCAACAGGAAACTTAATAAAATTCCTAATAGTTTACCTCTAATGCCAATGTTAAATAATTTTTTCTCAAGTATTTCGATATCCAGGGTATCGAATGTTTTTTTTTCAGATCGATTGCAATTGTACCTACATGTTTGTTATCATGAAGGGTAGTGTTAATTTTATTATTAATGTTGCTTAAGGCATCCAAAGTGCCAGTTTTGAGTTGGAAGCCAAATTCACACCTGTTTATAAGTTTGTATTTTGAGAGAAAGCCTAAAATATTGTTTGCAAAAACTTTTTCAATGATTTTGTCGAGTACAGAAAGTAGTGCAATTGGTCTATAGTTACAAAAATCATTTTTTCCCTTTTTAAAAATTGGTGTAGTTATTTGCCTTTTAAGTTTAGCAGGCCAAATTTCTGAATCAATAATGGGAGAGATGAGTGTACCCAAAAATTGCGTTGTTTTTTCCTTTGATTGAATAAAATGGTCTAGGAGAAAACCATCATGACCGCAGGAAATCTTTATTTTAACATTATTAATAATCTATATGATCTCAAAATGTTTGGTTTTATAATCTGAATTGTGTTATTTGTCTTATTCATTACAGGGCATTGTGTGCAATCATTTTTTTAATTTCGGGTGAAATCTAATCCGTTTTTATTTGTGTACTTTTACAGCTGTGATTGAGGAGATATGATCTCTAATGCTTTATTCTAAGTCGCAAAGGTTTTTTCGTTCAGTTATTTGCATAGTCAAACTTCCATTAAAGGAATCGCCAATATCCGCAATGTGTTCTTAACAATGTCGAGATACAATACACAGTGTCACTACATTGGTGGGATCAGCATGAGGTAACAGGTTTATTACCTTTTTATGAACCAATTCCGTCATATCAGTCCGACCATCTTTTCCACCAACCACTTTTATAGATAAGAAAAGAGTTCAATAAGAGCTGGTTTCAACATGCTCGAGGTTAACCCGGAAAAAAATGTTCTGTGGTTCATGTTGGGCACAACAACAGCCAGAATTTATTTTGCACTCTCCAAGGAAAAAACTCCCAACCTAGAAATAATTAAACCAATCTCACTAGATCTCCGGATCTTAACTGACACCACATTTTAATTTCATTTACATTGTGACCTTGTATATCAGTAAAGTTTTTAAGAAAGCACATTACATCTTTAAACGGTTTCACCAGCTTACCCGAAACTCTTCACTTTGCACTTCAAGACCACTTCTGCAATACTGCCCGCAGGATGCCCGTCCTGACTACTAATTTTCTCGTGACAGTACTGAATCATTCCAGTGTAAACTCAGGAGGTTGTGTCGCTCTGTGCACCAATGGCCTACCTAGATCACTTTTGTGTCGTTAGCATACCTGCTGTCAGATCCCACCTTATTAGAGGAGACTTGATCGCCATTTTTCAACAGACTCATTGGCAACTGAACGTTAATCCCTCTTTTTATTTCCCACTAATTCCCCCGCTCCATAAGAGGTCAGCAGCACAACTTATTTGATCAACTTTATAACCTAAATAATTGAACCTATTTTTCACCCAGAATCATCACGTTTGGAACTCCTTTCTGAATTTGTTGTTTCGGCTCCTTCTTTGAACTCTTTTAAAGCTCGCCTTGATTCTTTCTTTTAAGGGTTTGGTAGGTGGGATTAGTAAAAGACCTATAGTCTTTTAAGCGATCTTTTTATGCCTGAAAATGTGTATGCATAATTTTTAAATTAGTATTTGAAAATCAATTGAAATAGCTAATTCATTTTTTTTCTTAGCTGCTAATGATATATTGGTAGATACGGAAGAGCAACAATCAGAATGGTTATCGTCATTATCAGAGAGCCAAAAGCTTGCGATTAAAGATGGAACAGGTAAGTTATCCTCTTATGAAGCTAAAAATTAGTTCATTCAGCAATAGCATCTAATTAACATGCAGATAAAAAGATGGAAAAAGTTGCAGAACAAATGCAACAGCAATCCCAGATAAGAATAATGCTGGTAATGCACATAACCCAGGTAATGTAATGATAAATTAGAAACAGGAAAAGTGAAACTAAAGTTAGACTAGTGCATAATCAATATTTCTTCTGAATTACGTACTACTGAATTGCTGACAAGCAACTTACATGTTATTCTTGCCTGAATATCCGTTCCTGAGAATTTATGCGTTTTCACATTCTGCAGCTTTGTTCAAAATGATTTTACTACATGTAGAACAATCCGTCACTTTCCGAAGTTCACTTTTAAAAATTATGTAAGCATGTAAGTGTTTTCACATTCTGCAGCTTTGTTCAAAACGATTTTATTACATGTAGAACAATCCGTCACTTTCCGAAGTTCACTTTTAAAAATCATGTAAGAAAATAACATGCCTATTGTTGTTGTGATACTGTGGTTAATGAAGAAAAACCCATAATATAGATATTATTCTGTCAGGCTTAATTCAGCAGGGTAGGAAAAAACTGTACTCTCGGGCACAATAAGATTAAGAAACGTTAGGTGCTACCCCCTGAGTTTCTTTTCCTCGCATTATGAAGGCAATTTCAAGAATGATTTTCTTTTCACTTAACTTTGCCTGGAATTTGCTCGGCTGCGTGCATTTGGATTGTGTTTCCTCATTGGTACAGTGCTAGATGCATTACCTGCATAATTTTCGAAAGAAAATGTTATACTGCCATTATTAGTACACTCAGTCCTTCCTGCAGCAGTTACACGGTGACAAAGAATGATTCTTTCAGCCATCATGGAGGGAAGCTAAGTTGATGGCTGCAAATTAAATTACTTTTCTCGCTCTAAGACCCGTAGGATGTAAAACTTCTTGTTTTTTTTCTAGGAAGACGAACTGCTATCTATTGCAGTATTCATTAGGAATACATTTCCCAGGCGAACATTAATACCATACACGTACTATTCATGTAGTTACTGCCTTTACTGATTACGGGGGGAAACAAAGGGAAATTAAAAACTAACGGTAACCATGTTTTGGATTTTACAAAGACTCCATTAAAAGGCCAAAAGAATAATTATTGCACGATACACTTCGATAAACAAAAATATTGCAGAAGAGACTAATTTGATAAGGCAGGATCTGATATGGCAAGGATGTTGTACAGGAAGGTAAGCAGTGAGTGATCAAATTGAGTAGCTCTTCTTAGGGAAACCCCACTTAACCCCCAAAATTCTGCATTTAATAGTGATACTTCAATAACACGAATCGCAAGTAACACTAATCTGTTCTTAACAATGTTAAAATGCACTGTGACGTGACGTTGCTGGGATCAGCATGAGGGAGCAGCAGATAACCTTTTTATGAACCCATTCCAATATATCAGCCAACATCTTTTCGTTCAACACACTTTTAACGTGAAATTAACAGAGTTCAAGCGTGAACTGGTTTCAAGATATGCTAGGGGTCAACCCCTATAAAATAAAATTTCCTTTATTTTGGGCACAAAGACAGGCAGAACCCTTTTTTTGTACTTTCCAAGGAAAAATAATCCCAAAATATAAATAATTCCACCAATATAACCTAAGTGACTGGATCTTAACTGACACAACTTTGAAATTTCATGGGCACGTCATCTTCTTACCACTAAAGTTTTTCAGAAAGCACGTAACGTTCCTTAAACGGTTTCACTGGCTTACCCTTTGCTCTTTAAGACTTTTCTTTGGCCACTTTGTGGTATTCACATCACAGGGTGTTCGTCCTTGTTGCGGACTTGCGCTTGATAATCTTGAATCAAGCCAGCGTAAACTTAGCAAGTGATGTAGCTGCACGCAGCAGTAGCCAACAGAGATCATCTTATGGTACTTATCTTACTTTCTATCAGACCCCAGCTCATTAGAGGTGCTTGATCGTCACTTTTTACAAGACTATTCGGTAACTGAACGTTGACCCCTCTTTTTATTTCCCTTCAATATCTCACTGTACAAATTTATTGCTTAACTTTCCAAACTAATTGTCCGATCGTTTTTCACCCAAAATCTACTTTTTTGGAACTCCCTACTTGAGTTTGTTGTTTAGGCTTGTTCTTTGAACTTTATTAAAGCTCGCCTCTAGTCTTTCTCTTACAAAGGCTCTTTCAAAGAAATACTGCATGTTTGACCCCCTCCCCCAAACAAGTTTTTATAATGCGCAATTTTGTGGACGACAAACTGCAGTTCTCAGTTACTGCAGTTTATGAAAGAAAATGCAGTCTTACACAAACTGACGCTTGTCGGAAACTGCAGTTTGGTGGAAAACTGCAGCAATTTTAATAACTGTAGTTTGTGTTCAATTGCACTTTTCAATGTATTTTCCAAAAAGCTGCACTCCTACATAAAAACTGCAGGTTGTGAAAATGCAGTGAATTGAAAAAACTACAGTTCATTGAACATCATTTATTATGTAATGGAAATTATCTTTATTCAGCACAATCCATTTCTTATTACTTCAACTTAGATGAATATTGTCTTATATATACTACCTATTTTACTTACCTTATTTATCCTAGCTAATAATAATTATGCTACATTCTTACTGACATGATTAACGTGTATGAATCTACCGTATAAACCCACTCACTCGTTACAGTTAACAGGTATTGTTTTAGGATTTGTATTTTAAGTTTACTGCCTAAAATGAAGCAATTCTGATCTTCATTTTAAACAATTCCCCTTTTGTTTTAAACTTCGAGAACTTCATATATATAATTGAAATGTCATCATAATTTATGTAGTAGTAAAGAAGCCAAGACGCACAGACATTATATGCTATAACGAGTGATATTTCGATATTATATCCAACAGCAATATCTTCATCAG
>JAHWFP010272671.1:0-10734 GCA_023313725.1 Lithobius niger
TATGTCGAATTAGGTCTACAGATTTAGGATATAGCCTGTCATTTTGCTTAACTCACCCAGACTAATCCCTCCGTTGTAGTAGGTGTTGGCAGCCAACTTGTAATTCCCATCTGCGAATGTGACATTATAACGCCCTTTGTCTCCGCCTCCCTTTCCCACCCCCCTCGCCCCTTTTCCCTACTTTCCTCCAACTAGAAGCGTTGTGACCGATCTATCCTCCATCTGCCACACATCACCAAGTCTTGTTTGAATGTAAAAATCATTGGTCTCTCCTGTCAACCGACACGTAAGTTGTTACCGGGTTCGATTCCCGGTTCACAAAAGCTATTTCCCTTGAGGTCAAACCGCCCTTGTTCCCTGGTCGCCCTGCCGATCGTGCAGTGAGCGACCCCTTGGGAGTTCTTCGTGGAACTAATTCTGCGTCTCTCTCTCTTTCCAACATATGGTCCTGTACAAACATTTACATTCCACCCCCTCGTAATGAATATGACCTCAGCAATATCATCCATTCATGTCTGTGTTGCACGAAAATGTAGAAATTTCGGCTGAGAAAATAAGTTCACTCTTCAAGTTAATTTAGCTTATTTTTATTTACAAGGAGTGTCATGCAAAAATGGAAAAAAAAAAGCTGTGTGCAACACTTGTTTTTATTTTATAGTTTATTTTGAATGGTATTCAAAGGATCCAGAGGCATAGTCAACAGTCTCTATATGCTTCTAATTTACTTCTGTTACGACACACGCCAGTATGTTCCTCGTAAAGATTAAAAAACATCGCCACCGTCCGTCCTGTCCAGATAACGATATATAGGAGGGTGGCGACGGTTAGCTAATTGCGTTTTACAGTTAGAGTTCGGTCGTTTTCAAACATCTGGGGAAAAAATAACAATGCGTGAGAAATCGCTGAAACTTTTTCTAGTGATAATATAAGTGTGAATAGCGTTAATTCTAAATAAGAGGCGGTGCTGCTATAGTCTGTTCCACATTATGTCTGCAGGAAACTGACTGAATGACACCACGTTTTCTTGCACTACAAGTGAAAAATGTGTTGATATCACACTTGGAGACTCTCCACAGTTACTGTTAGAGTCTACTAGTGCGATAATTACATGTTTTTGCACTCGTTAGTGGAAGAACACGTGGCATCAAGCAGTAAGTTTTCTGCAAACATAATGTGGAACAGACTATAGGTATTGGGCGTCGGACGAAAGTCTAACTGGAAAATCGTATAATAGGATAATTGTCTAATATATGCCGAAATCATAAATCTAGAAAATCATCAAAACGGAATATCGTATAATGGATAAGCATATATAATGGATAAACATAACTGGACAATAATATAGCTGATAACCGTCTACCTGAACAATAACATAGCTGCGGTTCTGATGGTTATGCATATAGCCGCAGCAAGCGAGGAAAGGACATTAGAGTATACGAATTTCGGTACGGGATTTTCGGTACGGGATTTTCCAGTATACAATTTTGTCAGGGTTCAGACAATTTTTTAATTCTCAATTTTCCTGATATTTCCAGGTTTTTCCAGGTGCATCCAATGGCAATTTCCAGGTGTTTACAAGAACTTTGGTTAGGGAAAAAGGCAGTAGCTGATGTTTTTATTAATATTTGTATGAATATAATGCAACATCCTAGAAAATAGCTGTTTAGAGACTAGTCCGGACGGGACTAAACATATTTTCATAACAGATATTGTTAATAGCCTAAGATTTGATTTACTGATGTTATACCCAAAATCCTTTAACATATTAAAGCATAAATTAAAATATTTCCTACTAGCCTAGGATTTTGTAATGGAACTTACTGACAAAGGTATTTTTTTCCCTTTTCTTTTCTTTTCTTTTCCCTGATTTTCAACGAATTTCTTGTTTTCCCTGAAATTTCCCTGAGATTCTACCTCTATTTTCATTTTCCCTGAGATTTCAGGTTCTCCAGGTTTCTAGGTTTTGTCTAAATCCTGTTTGTGTTAGACGATTTCCCGTTATACTGCATACGTTCGTCCACTTATGCGATTTTCCAGTTAGACGATTACCCCTCGCCCCCTAATCGCATGAAAACGCGGTACTAAAGGTTGAAATTATAAAAGTAACTTTAATTAACCCCGTGCCTTTTATGATTCGATTAGAGGAAGCATCACACGTACTTACCAATGCTATTTTAAAGACAGAATTAGCAACGCTATTTGAACGCTTCACGACTGCAATAAAGTACGTTAGTGGGACAATCACGGGAGGAAACCAAGAAATTACTTTGCTTAAAGGATTAAACTAAAGGTAAATTGTGAATTATCACAGAGAGAGAGCCAATGAGCTCGATGTAATATTAAATCAATACTAAAGGCAAAGGTAATTATTTCGCATCTGTTTTAGTTTTAAAAAAATAGGAGCTATTTATTGATGTTGCTAATCAATAACCGCAAAATAAAACAAACATTTCTGAAATTTGCCCGAAACAAAACTCCTCCGTTTGAAGTAATATCAAACGCCATCTTACTCGTCACCGATTGATGTTAAGTGTAAAATTTGTAAATAGCGCAGTAATCACTAAATGGTCAGTGGGTCGGTGTACGAAATGGGTCAACACTTTTTTACCATCCCATCTTTGACAGTAACTCACTAAAAGGAAATGGATACTTTCATCACGTTGGGCTCCGATGGACCCCTTCAAATCACGGAGCTTCAGTCGAAAGTGCGTAAGGGATGGAGAAGAACGATTTGGTCACTCCAATTTGGTCCTAAATCAAGTCGGTACCGGAAGGTTTAATTAGTTTTTTTTTATAGCCAACGAAAATATAATTACCTTTTTTTTTAGCAGTTTCCCCCTTTTGAGCATTTTCCCTAGAAGTTCGAGAGTTGTCTTCCCTGCCGGGCTCGTACTAGTAGTGCGCATGCGTGGGCTTGGACCATCTTACATAGTAAGCATCAGCGCAGTGACCAGTCAGCATCATTTCTCCTAGGACGCTCGTGACACGCGGTCGCCTTGAGCATTCCCGTTCCGACGTTCCTATCCTACGTTCCCGTTCCGCATACTGTCGTTACCCGCAGATGGCACGTTCCACTTCTTCGCCAACCTCCTTCGATTTTCCGGTTTCTCTTCTTGGGATGGCAAACCAAGGTTCCAGAACTCAATTGGGATTTGATTCCTCTTTTTCATCAAATTCGGCTGTTCCGCCTCTGGTTGCTTCACCAGACGCCATTGCGAACTCAGCTGACCCACCAACCACTTCATCTTTGGTCAGTTTCTCATTGCCCTGGTCGGATGTGACTGATTCCAAGACTATTTCTCATTCTCATGGACTCCTGACATCTTTACCAACCCTGAGTGCTATCGGTTCTCCTGACCATGATTCCACTGCTGCCGACACTCAGCCATCTTTGCATCCGCCAACACTAAAATACGGGAAGAGAACCCTCTCGATTCCCGATTACCCTCTACTGCTACTGTCAGTTCTCCTTATATCTCTAAAGCCCCGGCTCGTCGCTCAGGTCGTGTCCCCATGACACAGTCCTTCCTGTACAGACAGCCCCGTCAGCCACCATCAGCAGTGTTTCTTGCTCTATCCCATTTTCCGTGAGCATAACAGAGGAGCATTCCGACAATTTGGATCAACCACAATTCCACACGTTCCAGATCCACCTCCCGGCTTAGCTTCTTCAACAGCAGGACACCTTCAGGGGCCATCACCACCGACACAAATTCTTTCTTCTCCAGTTACCAATGTTACCTTAGGGGCGTCTGCCGTCTCCTCACCGATCCTCGTTCCACCGGAATCCTTACGATTACCCATGCCATTCCCAACCTTCCACTGACCATTTTTTTTATCTCAGATTGCCATTCTCACATTCTGCCCCAGGACCTCGACATCGGTCCTCCACCTCCAGCGGCGGTCTACATTGATCTCATCTGCAACGAAGACCTTCCGTATGACGTACATTACACAATCCTAGGTACCACGTCCTCAGAATTTTTACCTATGTCTACACGTTCTCCTCCAGTCCTACGTTCCCGGCCTATCTCTATTCCGGGTATCACTTCTCTCACTTCCAGCCACATCACGTCCTCGCCTACGATATCGTCCACTATACCATTCAATACACAACTTCTACTACATCCTTCATGCACCGACGCCGTTACACCTCCTACCCATGGTTACACCTCCTACCCCCTGTGATTCCACCATCCTAACCCTCGTCTTCTTCAGGACGGAACCATAAGAAAGGGAACCTGACCTTGCATCCTGCAACTACTGCAAGACCAAACTACCTTCTCAGTTCCACCTTGCCTTCACCCAAAGATTTTTTAATAAAAGAATTTGCTCATGTTCAACAACAAAAAAATGATATACACATGTATAAGAATGAGACTGAAGTAGCATCATCTTCAAGTTTGGGACTCATCTTGGAAGGATCACTTCTTTCAATAATTTATACAGACATCATCACCCCGTTCTTTCAACAGTACGACCCATCGCAATTTCTTCTTGGGACTATTCTAATCATACTTACGTCCTGTACACTCACCTTCGACTCCATCCATACATTCTCGACCATCATTAGATTAGTTTCCAGCACACAGTCTTTCAGTACCCATTCCGCTAAAATTACTACTAGCCCTCGGCAGGTGCCTCCCACGATACCTTTAATAGCGGTCCACGTTCCGCATTCACTGCCACTACTGTTAACAGAGGGCGCCATCAGTTGCTGACCTGTCGCTCCCTCCTCTTTTAAATTTCCTGCATTCAGGCTACTGTCACTTCGCCATCATGGCCGATTCTTCATCAGCCAAAGATCCGATTCCCGACCAACAACAGCATCCTGATCAACAACTAGTCACTTCCGAACATTCCGTCTCCCTCACCCTGTCGTTGCTTGGGATTTATGGAAAAAGTAACTCTCTTTGATCCCCATCCAAGCTGTCAAAACCATAGGTCCTGTGACGTTGTCACGAAGCAATGCCGTATCTGTCTTTCCATCTCACCAACGAAGTGGCTCTCGTAAGGAAGAGGCAACGACTTTCAAAGCAACAAGCGGATCGTGCATGTCGTCAACGGGCAACTGCCGTCTCACAGACTAATGCTCCAGTTCCACCTTCTCCAGCTGAGATTATCCCACCCAAGTAGAAGGCCTCGAAACGGGTTGCGCCAGCCCTAGACCCTCATCTTTCTCCCAAGAACCCACGGTTACCTTCAACAGATGCTGTCCCATCAATTGCCAGCACGTCAGGCCTCAACTTTAAAGAAGAAGAAGCCTTCTTTCCCACCAGACTCCACAACCAACAAAACGGTATCGAACGGACAAACTGGTTCACTGATTCCGCCTCCACCTCCCGACTTAGTTCCACAAGTACAAGATTCCCCTTCTGGACTTCTATCCTACGCGAAGCTCTCACACGTGGCATTCACCTGTCCGGTAGGGAGGCAGATAATCTGGGCTTTAATATTAACTTTGTCCTAAAATTCACTGAACATTTTGCCACGGAATTTGCTTCGTTACGTTCCGCACTTACTGAACTCCCTGCCCAAAAAGAAGCAGCCACATCGGCGTACACTCTACAAGCAGAAAATGCTATGCTTCGCGCCTCCAACGAGACTTTTGCCAACGAACTTGAAATTGTGTACCGACGTTACTGTTCCATGAGATTGAGTTACGCTCTCTTGCGAACGCATCACACCTGGGTCTCACCGATACCATCAGTGCCACCTTGGTGAGCATATTATTGCGCTCGTTGGCGTACGCGTCGTCTCCACAACGCTCCTTCAGCAACAGCTACACGTTCCCCTGCAAGGCAACCTCCTGCCACACCACAACCTTCTCCGTCCGTTCGTGATCTTCATCAGGCCGAACCATCGCCTTTGCCTTCCCCACTGGTAGACCCAACATCAATGGCACAACATCAATGGTGAACCTCCCGATTCCGTTACCACACACACTATTGCCAACGGAACCGCCGTTACCGATTCCGATCTAACCAACCTCGCCGGTCTCTTGTTCCTGCCACAGACATTCCTCTCTCTCAACCCAGACCAGGCGTTTCCTCTTCTATCCAGGTCCCCGTTACGACTGACCCCTCGAACCTCCCAGCACTCTAGCGAAACTTGTCGACTCCACAGCCACGGATCTCACCGTACAGACCGATCCACCTGTCCGTTCCCCGGTCTCACTCTGGCGCGAGAAAGCTAAAATCACCTCTCCTTTCTCATATAATGAACTACTCTGTGTGGCAGTTCGACAATGAACCAACCTTTGTGCCTGTATTCCACGGAATAAATCCACATACACCATCAGCTTCCTGGGTTCTGGCTTGTTCCCCATGTCGTGCTAAGGCAAAAGGGGTGGCCCTAGGATTCAGAATAATCCTGTTAACTTCACCACGACCTAACTAAAAATCCTCATAATGCGTTCGGCCAGTGAGGTGTTTGCTTCGATGGTTCCCTCCATCATTAGGTAACGGTGGAAACTTGCCCCTCGTTTTACATCTTTCGATCCACCTCTTTCCTGTGTCTCATGACAATTATTTTATTTCAATCGTTATGATCCACTTTGGTTGATCATAACGGAACACCAAGTGCTAGCAGGAGAACTCATCTTTAGTCCACGTTCCTACTTCTTCTTAATTGGTGTGTCTAGAAGATTCTGTGCCTACATCCATTATCATTTACCTTCACAAAGAACTTAAAACCCAACCATTCGTTCCTGGCCAAGAAAACACTCCGCACCATACACCTCCAGGTCATCCAGGTAAGATAACCTGATTATGTACCTTTTACTCCTGCGGTGTTAAGACCCCTGCATGCGGCATTCAAAAAAAAAAATTCCTTGTGCGTTACCCTTTACACGGTTACTAGAGCAATCCGCATTTCCCAACATCACCAACGAATGTCTGGGCTGTTCCGCCTCTGCATTCCGTATAAGGTGAAATTGGTTGAGGGATCAGGTGTGTCTTTGCCAGGAAAACTATCTTTTTCCTTGAGGCGCCGTCTCATACAGCGGGGGACTTGAACCTAGCCCTCCTCCAGGTGACAAAGTCTGCTATTAAAAAAGTGCTTAACTTTAGTTTTTATTGCCTATCCAAAAATATACATTACCTTAATTCCCGCCAAGCCTTCCCTCCATGGACTATGGTTCTGGAAGTGGAGAAACGATGCTGACTGGTCGCTACGCTGGTGCTTATATAGGATAGTCCAAGCCCGTGCATGCACAGTACTAGCACAAGCCCGGCAGGGAAGACAACTATCGAACTTCTAGGGGAAATAATCCTCAGAAGAGTAAAAACTGCTATAAAAAAGGTAATGTGTATTTCCGATAGGCAATAAAAACTAAAATTAAGCAGGTTCGGGCCCTGCAATTTTAGTCTTTTTCCCCCCGTTTTTGTGCATACCTATCGTGGTCAGTGTAGGCTACAGTCAGTGTCTTAGTTCCGTCCTGTCTTAACAAGACGTTGGGAGGAAGGCCTGGAAACTGCATCGATGAGAGAAGGTACACTCTAGTATCGTCGTTCTCGTACGGGAAGTCCATTCTTTTTCGCAGTTAAAGATTTTTATATAATTTTTTTCCAGGTTAATTGGCGACTTTTGCGTGGTAAAAGGAAAAACAAAATTTGTTGCAACAATTAAAATTTCATTGAATTAAATAGCACTCCTTCTTCCACCTTGTTTGGAGTGGAAGTTTTAAACATTCAGCCATTAAACTATATCAAAAAAAGTGGGAAATTAACAATATATGTATCTGTTTTTTTTTTCGCTGTGACAACAGCTCAGGTCCTCAAGTGATAATGTACATAATTTTAAAATAAAAAATTTCCTGGAACAAGTTTTGTCTGGGACCAAACTGCCAGGGAACAAATTTTCCATAGGACCAATCTTTGTCTTGGGACTAACCTTTACGCTCGACATTATACGACTGACAGTATACATTCGACATTATCGCTGTCGAACGTATAAAGAGCCGTATTGCAAAAATAAAAATGTTAGGCCTCTGCTCTTTGGACCTACTGTTCTTTTAAAAGTACTCAGCTTGCCTACTATTTGGTGGCGACGGAAGAGAGGAACACCATTGTCATGGTTAAAATATTAAGGGGATTACCGGAATTTGGTAAATTTTTTTTAGTTAAATGATCGTTCAGCCAGGGAAAATAGGTGGAAGATAAAAATTACTAAAGTGTATTAACACTGGTATCGCCAGTGTTATTAAGAATCGACCTAGCTCATTTTACAGGTATTGCCCTGTAGATGTGCCCTTTCCATAAGGCCTTTTCTAATTGGTCAAGTGGTTCAGGAGTTACGGAGCTCTAAACGACCAGATTGATTGTTTTACATTATTTTACACATTGTTATTATGCAACAATGCCAATCAGCAAACGCCAGCTGCAAGACGTAGACTGAAGATTAAAGGATGTGTTTCTATCTAGACACACGCTAGTGTGTCGCGCCAAGTTAGGCAACAAACATCACATCAATTCAATTGTCGAGGTTGTAAACCATTGTAGCGCGACGCTATTGCGTCAATGTCTTATATCTTGAAGCAAAGTTGGGCACATTTCAGGTACTTGGGTAAAAATAATAATGCGGTACAAAAGCTTAAATTGTGTTGAAATCGTGGGCAATGACCCACCTCACAAAAATTAACTCGTGTAGGAATGCCAGCTAAGCTGCTTTCAATGCAAAATTTGAGCCTCAATAACGTTGTAAATGTGTTACTAACTAGCTAGTACTAGCTAGTCCGCTCATCCCCATGTTAATTTCCATAGGGTGATTATTCATCGATACAGAGATAACGGGAAGGCTTCCAGCTGTGAAATTGAACGAATGGCTGCAGTACGATACGAACTGCGTACCTTTTATGGTTTGGAGCCTGGCGGCGTAACGGGAATGGCGAGGGAGGGCGCGTAAGTACGAAAATATTGTTATAACCATTGTTAGTATTTTCGGCATCGTCACTCATTGGACGGCCAAAGTTTGGACAATGAGAACGTGTATACTGACGTACGTGCTTAGACACACACTAGTGTATCACGATAAATCTAAACAACGTTGCAAAGAAATTGTATTTACGTCCAATTCACGAAAAATAAACCAACTGTAATAACAAAGTCAAAAACTGGTAAAGAGGCCACCAAGTTGAGAGTAGTTCGGCCCTTAAAAGGAGTGATATCAACACACCAAATTAAATAAATAAATTACAAATTTAAACTAACAAATTACAACAAAATTAAAACCAAACCAAAAATCTGAAAAGGGGTGACTAAGTTGAGAATGGTTCGGCCTATAGGCAAATGATAGTAGCAAATTGTTGAAAACCAATTTCTTGTTGAAGTGGCACTTTATTACACATCTGTACGGTAGTGGAGTTGAGTCAAAACACAATTAAAAAAAAAAGGACTGATATCATATCAAAAACCAAAACTGGTTAAAGGGGCCGCCAAGTTCCGAATGGTTCGGCCCTTCAAAGGAGTGATATTAACACACCAAAACATTCGCCAACTTAATCGTACCGAATAATACTTTGGACGTTAAATGAAAACTTGAACATTGCTAACGAAAGTAGCAATGTTCTAGTTTTCATTTAACCTTTAAACTATTAGGCGGTGTGATTAACTTAGCGAATGTTTTGGTGTGTTGATATCACTCCTTTGAAGGGCCGAACCATTCGGAACTTGGCGGCCCCTTTAACCAGTTTTGGTTTTTGTTATGATTATTAACACTGGCGAGTGTTAGTAAGGTCAGCCTAGGGTTTCTGTGTTAAACTCTCAACTCTGACCGTCAACTGCACTGTTTTACAGTTTAGCTGCAATTCTAAAAGGAACACGAATTAATAAACAAAAACGGAACGTTGCTTACAGTAAGGGTCTAAAAGTCAAAACCAGAAGGAACATGGACAATCTTTGACAGTCAGGGTCTAGGTGTAAAATTTTGTCAGTAAGAGGCTGGTAAGCATTAGAATATCCGGTGGCCAGCAAAAACACATTTTGACGAAAAATTGGAAATCCTCCTACACAGTCCCATGAGACGTTATGGTATACGTTTCCTCCTTTGCTTTATGTTGAAAATTATTTTACGATTTAGTAACGTGATACCATATTCGCAGTATAGAGCATTATTGCTACTCCTCTACCATAAATTGACGAAATATAATAAAAAATTCTACAGCATCAAAAGACAAAATACAAACTTCACAAGAAAATTGTGTAAGAACAAAGAAAACCTGCTACAACCGTTCATACACCCGTTCTGTCCGAATAGACT
Source organism: Lithobius niger (assembly GCA_023313725.1). Classification (NCBI taxonomy): domain Eukaryota; kingdom Metazoa; phylum Arthropoda; class Chilopoda; order Lithobiomorpha; family Lithobiidae; genus Lithobius; species Lithobius niger. The sequence continues at coordinate 10,258 of JAHWFP010272671.1, forward strand.
AGAACTAAATAAAGAAAGAAATCACAAGGTAAAGGGTAAATGAAGCAAGCAGTCTGCATTAAAGACTGACCTTGTGAGGATACACAATACACTAGTGTGAGAAAGACAGAAAAAACTACTGCCCCGACTGGGACTCGAACCCAGGACATCCCGACATCCCGTTTACTAGCCGGGCGCTCTAACCACTGCGCTACTGGGGCGGGTACTGGCTACAGGCTCCAGCCGAGCTAAGTAGCTGTTCAATCTTTCTCAGTGGTGACCTAAAGATCACAAACAAACATACAAGGAGGGAAAGCAACTTTGCTTCTTGGCCTCCACACTAGAAATAATGCAAGTAGTAAATAAAGAAAGAAATCACAAGGTAAAGGGTAAATGAAGCAAGCAGTCTGCATTAAAGACTGACCTTGTGAGGATACACAATACACTAGTCTGAGAAAGACAGAAAAAACTACTGCCCCGACTGGGACTCGAACCCAG
>JAHWFP010272696.1:0-12772 GCA_023313725.1 Lithobius niger
CGTTATTTCTAGTGTATGATTTTCGCTGTTGGCTTAATTTCCAATTTTCCTTAGTATTATTTCCAGCGATTTATGTCTATTTATTTCATTATGCTATGTAGCAGAGGAACAGTTCACATTTTCTGAAAGGGGTTTCCCACGATAATTTGTGCTCCCCCCCCCCTTCCATCTCTTTCCATTTATGGGACTGGGGAGCTCCCCAGCTGGGATGCTAACGCATTTTAGACTATTTTTTTGACCATTTCTGGTGATTATGCACTACTCCGTGGATTCGTTCAAGTGTAGGTTTTTAATGTGAGATATGTGTCAAAAATATCGCTTGTGCTAAACTTAGTCCAAAATCGTTTCAGTTTGCAAGCAGAAGCGTTGAAATAACCTTGACGTGAGGAAGCAGTTTTGCTACTTAAGCCAAAGACAGGTGCAATAGATATTGCATGTCTTGCCTTCTGGCTACTTATTCGCATGAGTGGTGGGGAAGGTTTAATGTCTCTTAACACGGTTAGGTAAATAAGAGTTTGGCAATTTTAGCAACTGGCCTGGAGCCAAAGAAGTTAAATTTACAAGCTCTCCTATAGAGCAGTGACACGACGTAGTATTATTGAATATAACTCTATGCTGGAGCCTTAATGGGTTAGCTGCAAGGGGCACTGCAGAGAGAAACAAACAGAAGGGTGTCATACTGAAGCCGATGCTGTGAAGAGTGATTTTTTAAACCTAAAACGCGCGATCGGTGTTGGAGAAAACAACGTTATTTTAAGCCTAAGAAATCCGCTCTTCCGTTGTTTTTCCTTCCATTTTTATGTAATGCACCTTGTAGTTATGCCCTCCAAAACCCATACTGGTGCCAATCTGGTGCCAATATGGCGGCAAATGTCACTGCTCTATAGACGACTACGTGATAAGTGCTGAAACGTATAGCCAGAGTTCAACACCTACATTCTTGGGGTGCCTTCGAAAATTAACCTGGTTCGATCAAGCAAAAGTAACTCTCGTTGCTTCTACACGTCACGAATTAGCAAAATTTTTAACCCAAAATCGTCACTAGAACGATTCATCATCACCGTATTGATGCTCATTCACGTGACAGCAACAAACTACAACCTGTATTATCTAGAACAGCAATCAGCAGTTTATTTACGTACTTACTGTTAAGATGCGTTGACGATTTGTTCACTAATTCCTGAAGCTTATTTGTAGAATTATAACACCTAACCTTCTCCTACCCTGCATCGAACGCAACGTAAACTCGTCCACCTGGCACAGCGAATTACGGCAAATAAATGCACCGGCCCTCTCCTAGTTTCTATAGTGCGCGGAAATAAAGTCACAGAAAAAAAAGTCACAGAAGAAAAGTCACAAATTTGCCTAGGGAAAAAAGTCGCAGGAAAAAGCAAGCTAGGGCGGGATCCTGACTCCGGAGCTGAAGTCCTGACAGAGCCTAATAAGTCATTGAAAACAATCACTGAACGAAAATCTTCGAAATAACTGAACGCTGACGATATTGTAACAAAATTTCCTACAGTGAATGCTCATATCAAAAAGTTTCAAGGTGCGGAAAATTTAAAGAAAACATTTTTTTGGGTAGCAATTTCCACACCTTGAAACCTTTTGATATCAGCATTCACTGTAGCAAATTTTGTTACAATATCATCAGGGTTCAGTTATTTCGAGGATTTTGTGATTTTTGTTCAGTGATTGTTTTCAGTGACTTACTAGGCTCAGTCAGGACTCCTGCTCCGGACTCACGACCCAACTCTAGCTGGCTTTTTCCTGCGACTTTTTTCCCTAGGCAAATTTTTAGCTTATTTTTTGTAGCTTGATGATTGTTAAAATATTTACCTGACCGGGAGGGTTCCTGGTCAATGTTGATGATTCAGTCGAATATTCCAGTTCTTGAAGTCTGATATGTTTGACTTTTTTGTTTATTTGTCGGTCAACAACTTGTTGCAAGATGGCAGCGTTTAATTTGATGCTTCTTCATGTTGAAGCCATTCAGTGAGGGGTGCAGATTGATGGGTAGCAATGAACATCAAGGTTGAAACACTTACTGTGCCATGCTTCACAAATATTTTGAGTTACAGGAATGTTATTGATAGTGACGTGTACATTCCACTGAGCAGGAAAAAAAAACAGGTAGAACAGGCGTATTATTAAGGACAGTGACGTGTCTCAGCGCCGAAACACATTATTTTAGGACAGTTCATTTAATTAACAATTCTCAATTCAGAAGCGGGAATGCCAGTCCCTGCTGCTATTCCGAACAGGTTTATTATTAATTTTTAAAGGGACAGCCGGCCTGCCTTATAACATTCTGCCTGTCTTATAACAGCTACGCGCAGATCGCCATCCGCGAAATTAACTAGAGCCAAAGTCCGCTGGGGTTGTAGCTGCGTTCCTCGCAGCGAGGAACGAAGCTGCTATCTCGGTTGGCTTTGGAAATAGTACACGAAATAGCATCAAGTTAAAGATTGTGTCGTCACAAACCGGAATGATTCTCGTATTTTAACGTAACAATTTATAATTTTCTGGCCTAGTGTCTTATAATTTTGCTTCGACGATCTATTGGAATAATTAATTTTAATTTTTATTACATTAGCCTTTTAGATTTTTGATTTCATGGTAATTATTAGAAAATTAGTATATGCACACACAGAGATGAAACGTCATGATTATTTCAGCGCCGCGCAAAGCATCATATACGTTCAGGATACAGTAAATAAAGTTAACAATTATTCAACAGAAAATCTTCTAGAGGCAACATTTTAAAACGGGACTTTTACCAAGGGATTGACTAACGGTAAGGAAATAGACCTTTGGGGCCGTATATACTTGATGTGGTGGATCGAGAAAAATGGCACTGGGAGGTATATCCCTTTAACGGAGAATTAACGAACATTTAATGTAATCAATAAATAATATTTAAGACAAATTTAACAAACTACACAGAATCAATAAATTCCAGCTTGTGAATACATAATGAAGGTAATGAAGGATTTTGTTTAAATGGACGGTCGTAACACGGCGTGTCTCGGCACAAAACATATCTGTTCAAAACAGCTGCGGTTACTTTGTGACTTTTTTTCCGGCGACATAAATTCTGTTACTTTATTTCTGTGATTTTTTTCCTGTGAATTTTTTTTCCTACAACCGTTTCTATCTCGTTTCTGATTGGTCGACAGTCGATTCGTTTGCAGTGTTAGCCCCTTGTCTCTCCAGGTACACTCAGGAACCAAGCTCAGCGACCATGGTTTGTTCAGTTGTTTAGTTTACTACCTGAAGCTTAATTTGAATGCTATATGTACAGACAATCGTCTGAGATTAAGCACGACTTACGCAACTAGTACACGCAAAAGCGAGTTTCTTCGTAACCTGAGTTACTTAGGTCAATTTTCAAAGGCACCCGTGTCTTAACTAAAAAGTCATTCATTCGTCAATATTCCTTAAAAATACCCAGAAGGAACGCGTCTACACAGGAGGTTATAAAACGTTCTATAGGCACGATGAATGTTAAGGATCGTGTTTTATAATATTTGTACAAATTTCCAATGGAGTCTTTGTACAGTACATCTGTTAGTTCATCGTTTTATGTTCGTAATTGTAGCGAAATTCTTAGTCCACTGTTATAGCAATAAGCAGCAGCGTCGCAACCAAACATATGTGATCAGTGGTAGTTAATCGATGGTGTTAATGGTGCTGTCTTGTGGCATAGTTTTTCTGTAATTTTGTTGTGTCGTTGTTGATATCGTTTAAGATAGGTTAGGTCATTTGCCTCGGCCCCAATTTCAAGGGCCAGGGTAGAGAGTTTCACTACTTAACAATTAAAATGACGATTTTTGGACAACTATTATAATCGATTATTTCTGCTCGGCTTACGTGAAAGAAAATATGGCAAATAGTGCATAGAGTCCGTAGTTTCAACAGCTCGTAGTTAACAACGGAAAATACCCTACATTTTATTTGGAAAAAGACGTAAATTAAAGCGAATTGTAACAAACTTTCATTGTTTAGCCCAAAGCGCTGTCCTTTCCCAATACCCTTAATATCACGGTTCGCTGTTCTTGCTAATGTCCATATCTGAGGAATAGAAGCTAAATCAAGTCTAGGCAGTGGATAAATTGTTACTTCAATATATTTGCTGCATAGTAAATTTTTGCTAAAAGCTAGAGAAAGTTCTAGGGTGTTTCTCTAGAACTTCTCAAGAGTTCTGGTTCTAAACCGTGCTTGATAAAGCACCTTATTGCTAGTCTTGTAGCAACCTCCAAAAATCAAAACAACAAGAACAGCAGCAGAAATAGCCGCCAACAATTAAAATCCAATTACGACAACAAAGAAAATCATATCGCATTGTTTACATGCTCAGATCTACGATTATATTAGGCTTGCATAAGATCTCAAATGGCACAAACGAAAACATCTCGTAGGCTTAGGAACTACGGCAATTTTCCTAAGGATTGAGTGCGCCCAAGGTTATGTCACACCACTTATGCGCACAACAAAATAGTTCCAACCACAGCCGATGCACACATCCACCAAAGCAATACTATTTGACCGACTTACCGGACTTTGCAATAAGATCCTTCCCCAATGACTCTGCCAAGAGTGTAACCCTGCTTTTCTAAGACTGTGGAAGCCGATCCGCTGAATAAACCTAACTTGATAATTTCAGGGTTGACTCCTCCTCCCGCATTCATGATTGGGACACAATAATAGAATTTTGATGAATTTAAAAAGGGTGCAAGACAGGAATAACATTTCCTGCCACGCCTCCGGCAACGGTGTAATGTGGCAGACGACAGGTTGCCATAACGACGCGCTGTCATAACCCACACTTTACTCAAGCATTGTTGCAAAGATGAAGCCTGAAACGTGATGCGCAACCCACCATTGTAGCACGTGGTGGCAGACCACGCTGCATTGTTGAATACAGAACCGTCGTTGGACGAGCAACAGCTGTGTTGCAATTTTCAAGAACCACACTAGTGCACCAAGCTCAACTGCGTGAAATTAGCATAACTTTCTGAATGAATCGTATCTGAAACAAAGCCCAAAAGGGTGAAAGTACCGGCCAAGTTTCACCCAATCAAAGTAGTGATATCAGAGCAAAAATGGCTGCCACTAATCCCACTTACAACAGACTTAAAGATCCATCAAGAGTTAACCACCAATCGTGTTACCTCAAAGGTTAAATGAAAAACTTTACCGTTGCTACGTTATCAATGGTTAATTTTAATCCTCTGAAGTGTTGGTTTTTGGGATTACCTTGGTGAAGATTTTGGTCTTTTTATATCACTCCTGTTTTAGTTTTTTGACGTTGTGTTAAGTTCCTCCTTTATAGGATGAAGTGTTAATCTTGGTCTGTTGGTATCACTCCTTTCAAAAGCCGCACCATTCTCAACTTAATGGCCGTTTACCAGTTTTAGTTTTTGGTATGATATCACTTCGTTTTTAATACTTCTTGACCGCATTATTGCATCATAAATATTTTGACAATAGCACCAATTAATTTTTGATGTTGTGGTCAAGTTTTTCGTTTGATTTTGCCAATGTTTTGCTATGTTGATATCACTTCTTTGAAAGGCTGAATCATTTTCAGCTTCGCGGCTCTTACACCAGTTTTGGTTTTAGGGCACTTCTTTTATTTATGTTTTTTACTGTTTGATCATTTCAACGATAATGCTACTGGTTTGTCCGCCCAATTGCCGGACCTCATTCGTTCACATTGGTAGCGGCTATTCTTAGACTAGGACTGAGGGTACACGGTGGTTTCTTAAGTCACCTTATCTTAACTCGACTTGACCTACGTCGATGTAGTGCTTAGAGAGCTTTAAGAACGTCCGTGCATAATCACGTAAAACCACTTTCAAGTTGCTTTATCTCAAACCGCTTCGTTACAACGACAAGAGGACCTGAAGCGCTTTAATGACCTACGTGTACCTACCTAAACCCCATTTTCTACATCGCTGTAAGGACTGCTGTCCTTTGATTAGTTGAAACGAGTACGCGCAAACGTCACGAAGCTAGGGCGGAACCTGTCACTTCTTTAAAACGATGTAGAAAGCCTAGCTAATTGAATGGAGAGATGGGAATAGAGAGGGGTTTGGTTAATAGGGGATTCGATAAATGCGATGCTACATCGACTTAGTAGGAACCACCTTGCACCCATTGTCGTTTTAACTCAATCCAACTTGAATGTCCGTGTAACCACGTCTCTCCTAAAGCACCCTGAGTGCGGCGTGAGTTCAAGTCAACGTAAGGTAAAGCGACATAAGAAATCTCCGTGTACCCTCGGCCTGTGATTCAGAGAAGAGTTTGGAATGTGTGGTTACCGAACCTCTCTTTTCCTGTGATGTTTTGTGGAGATTTAAATACTCACCACTTGTCTTGGGATGCATATGCTACAACGAACTATAAAGGGTGCATGGTGACAGATTCACTTATCCCTTATAATTTGGGGTTTTGAATAAAGGGACCCCAACTTTTTCAAGGTGGTATGGGGGAGAGGGAACGCATCAAGATTTGGTTTTTGATTCGGTTTTCTTTTTCTGTGGAGTTGGAAACTAATTTACAAATTCATATATCATATTATAAGTGGGTTGTGACCATTAGCCAATACTGGTTGCACACAGGTCGTGTATACATTTTGTAGGAAAATCAGTGGGTTCGGACAGTTCTGTTGGGACTGATGTTGTTTCATATGGCAACCTGAAGCCCTATAGCCCAGCGGTGTTGCAGGATCTCCTGGTTTTTCGGAATACTTGACGGAGAAGCAATATCCCCTCCTGGGTTTTTACTATCCTTTCCCGAGTTGGTAAACGTCAGGAGAGTCGCTCTTGCCTAGTTAGTTATCGCCCCCTATTGCTCTTCTTTCCTATGCAGGCAAATTGTATGAGCGAATTCTTGTGCACAGGCTGGTCTGGAATTTGGAACATTCGGCCTGGTTGTCAAACCAGCAGTTTGATTATCGTGACAATCGTAGCTCTCAGGACGCCATTTTGTTTTGTGAGGCATGGATCCACGGGAACATTGTGCTGGCGGTCTTCCTGTATATCCGGGCTGCGTATGATACTGTGTCACTCTGGGTGTTGGGAATGTGCTTACCGGAGCGATCCTAGCCCTCCTTGGCATTCACCATTTTGTGACGCGTTTAGCGGCTTCTGGTCTCTGTGACTGGCAGAGGTCTTCTTTAGAACAGCTGTCTCAGCCCCATGCTGTTTGCTGTGGTGGTTAATGATATTTTAGTAGAGCTGGCAATGCACAGTAATGTTGTGACATATGCGGATGACATTGCAGTGTGGCTTGATGGTGCTGATATTTTGACTCTCACCGAAACCATGCAGCAAGTTGTCTGCCGTGCCAGTGACCTTCTTGAGAGTCACCGCCTTTCTCTGTTTATGGAGAAAACTGAAGCCATTGCAAGTGTTTGCAAGTGTTTGCAAGTGGTTGCAAGTGGTTCGCCAATTCGACCTCCTTTGTGGTTGGGTCGCCTGTTGTGACAACATCCAAAGAGGTCAAATATCTTGGGGTAATGGTGAACCCCAAGATAGCTGTCTCTGGTAGATATGGCTGCTATCAAGAAGAGTGTTTCGGGTAATCTGTGGAATCTAAAGGCTTTGTCTCATAGTCGCCTCACTGCTAAGCGCTCTCTGATTGTGTCCGTTTATCATGCGTATGTTCTCCTTGTATTGACTATCTATCATCTCCCATTCTTGGCATGCACTCGACGTGCATTAGATGGTTTACAGGTGTCTGTTAATGAGTGCCTTTGGGTTGTTACTGAATGCTTTCCGTCAACCCTGGTTCCCGCACTTCTTGTTAAAGCCAGTGAAGTCCCTGTGCGCCTCTGTCCTGAGGAGATTCTGGTTCATTCTGCCTACGTGGTTTGAATAGAGGAGCAGGTAATCTAGATGACAACGATCTGGTGGATTACCGTATTTTGGGTCCTCTTGCTCGATCCTGTTTGGGTACAGCAGGTTTGGGTGTCTCCTATCTCTTTAACTTATGGTTCAAAAATTGCCCAATTCATTTCTTTGAAAAGCTGCCCTGTTGTTAGGCATGGTGTGGAGAGCTGCACTCTGTTTTAAGCTCACTGTCCCACCTGTAGGCAGCCAGGATTTATTGTGATGCCTGTTTTCATCGTGAGAATAGTGAAGGAGGAGTGGGAGTCTTTATCCTGAGCTTAATGATACGTGTGAGTCGCTTCCTTAAGGGTGTTTCCGTTTTCGTTTGTGAACTGGCTGCCATCTTTATGGTACTTGATGTCGTGTTGGATGTTTGGCTTCTGCTATTTGTCATTTGGTCTGATTCCGCCTCCAGTATTCGTTTTCTTCGGGGCATCTTAGCACAGATAGCTGTCCACCACCCGTTAGTGTTGAAAATTGGGTGGAAGCTGCGTCAGGCGCAGAGTTTAGCTGCCGTTTCACTGTTTTGGGTGCCGAGGCACAGCAGTGTGTATGAGAATGATGTAGCTGATGATTTGGCTAGTTGGTTTTGTCTCCATATCAAGCTGGTGTTGGTGCCTGTTGTTCCGCGTGATCTGCATCCGGTTATCACTGCGTGGTCGTGCACGCGCCGGGATGCAAAGTGGGCAGGAGGGATAAACGGTCGTGTTTTGTTTATCCTTCACCCTAAAACTGCCACTCTGCAGCAGTTAGGGTTTCTCCTGGCGAGGGCAGCAGGGATTGTGTCTCGGCTCCGGACTGGTCATTGCTTTTTGCGTTCACATGCCTTTCGTTTGGGTCGGTCTGCAACGTCTCCCTGCTGTGGGTGTTGAGGAAATTGTGCATCACTTTTTGTTTGACAGTCCTCTACTGCTTGTGCAGCGACAGGCCATACTTGCTAGGTTTGGCTTTCAAAATGATCTTCGGATGACTGTTGGAGTTCCTCCCCACTCCCCTGGTTCTCCACTTCGCTTTTGCGCTATTGCTGCCTTTTGCCATGCGTATAACTGGTCAGTCTGAAGGGTTTAGGGTGTAGAGATCAACGCGTTTTGGTATTCTTTATTCTGTTGTTTAGTGATTAAGTATGTCATTTTGCTGTTTTTCCAATGCTTGAAAGTGAATCTGTCACTTGTTTGTATGTAGTAGAGCGCTTGGCTTCAGGCTCTTGCGCTTTAATGAAATTAGTGAAATTAGTTAATTGCTTGTGAAATTTGACTTCAAAGAGAGTCTGCAGCTGGCCCTTGGTGTTCCACCACAGTCCGCTGCATCTCTTCTGTGGCTGCGAGCTATTGCTGCTTCTGTAGCACGTCAGGAATATCAGTCTAGGCCATCTTGGCACTACTCGTCTGATGTTGTTTATGCTTAGGTTTATGGATAGGTTAGAGTTGTAGCTCGCTTTATCTTATCATGTTTTACCTCGCTTCATCTCGTTTTGTCATGTCTGCTTTTATTCGGCTCCTTGTTTTTCCCTGCATTTCCTTGTATTTTCAGAATTATCACATGTATTTTCTGGATTAATTTAGTTTAGTGTAGTAGTTTAGATAGCGCACTTGTCTTCGGGCCCCTATGCAATCAAATAAACCGTTAAATCGTTCTGACATGTCTGGGAAAGGTTATTGTTGTTGGCAAGGTGGGCTGTTAGCCTGGGTGCTTGGGACAGATGATTGGCGTGTTGCGACCACTGGTCGTAGTCGTTATCAGATTCAGCCAGTTTGTAGTCGGACATCGATACTGAGTGGGTTGTCCGTAACGGATGCTCGCATCCTGTCGCGTCTTCGTACAGGGCACTCACTGCTTCGAGCCCATCGGTTTCGTCTTGGGTGGGCAGAATCTTCTCTCTGTCCTGTTTGCCTGTATGAGTTTACGTGTGAGCATTCTCTTGCTTCTACGTCCCGCCCTCCGGCATCATCGGTTGTAGCTAGCATCATAATTTGGGGTGAATCCAGCAGTTAGCAGCCTCCTGTCCCTTTCCAGCGGTCGCGCTTCTGTTAGCAGGTTGGCAGCTGTAGCGCGGTTTGTACGGGCTTCGGGTATCAGGCTGTAGGGCAGTCCCGGTCTTATCTCTCCTCCCTCCTTTGCACTATGTCGAGTTGCATGCTGTACCGACGAGTGGGCGTTGGGTTGATTGCGGCCTGTTGTTAGTTTTGTATGTTTTTGGTGACTGTTGAAATGGTTTGTATTACTTTGGCGCAGGATGAAAGGCCTCGGGCCGATTTCCTGCTGAAATAAATTCAATTCGCCACTGGAGGGGTTTTAGATAAGGAGTACAACAAAACCTAGACACGCACTAGTTTGTCGCCGCCAAGTAGACGATATTTAATTGTTGTCAGAGCTTGTCAGATGTCAAAAAGCGGCTCACTAGCAGACTGTATTTTTTTAACTGTAACGAGCTTATACAATGATTTCAGCAAACTGGTGTAAATTCCCCATGCGGTGGAAAGCTCTGCAAATCGTTGGAATCAGGAATGTGGGGTCCAGTAACAAAAAAAACCTCAACATTAAAGTGTGGGGACGTGTTTTTTATGGAGAAAACGAGCCCTCAATAACCGTTGATTTGTTTTCCTGGTTACTGGTTAGTTATCTAGCTCTAATCCTACGATTCCCATGTTAATTCTAATAGGTTATAAATACACCCTATAGCTCACTAGTGAAAGTTGCCAAATCTAAATTTCGGCAGATAGGCATACCATCATATGGGGGAGTGCCTTTTTCTAAAATGAGGGTTGCTGCTAGAAGCATAGCCCGGACGTGGTGCGTAAATGCAAAATTATTGTGGTAACCATTGTTTGTATTGCCATCCAACAGTCCATTATATAATACTTAAGTGTTATACGCGCATCGTAAAACAATACTCTAGTGACGTCATCTATGACTGCCCACAGATGCGTTGACCACCCTTCATCATACACGGCGATATATGATTGAAGTCCTCTCTCCAGCAAAGCTAAAACTATTAATTTCTCCGTTTCTATTCCATATATTTCGACCAAACTTGGCCAGATAGTAGATAGCAACTTTTCCAAACTTTACACCAACTTTTATGCAATTCCGTGCAAGAGTAAAAGTAGGGAGCCACACGTAAATTTAAAAACTGTCCATTTGTTGTTGTTGTTGTTCTTCTTCTTGTGTGACACGGTTTCAGAAAAAAAATTACTGCACCTACCTAAAATCTGAAACATGATCTTAGCCAGATATTTCCCTGGGCTTCATCCTCATAGAGAACACTTTTTCGATTGGTCGATTCATTCCAGAGTTACGGGTCCCTAAACGATCATTTTGTTTGTTTTACATTGTTTTAACCATTGTAATTTGGGAACAATGCCACTCAGCAAACTTCAGATCCATTCTTCGTACACGTGTTATGTCTTTGCTAAAAAGTTCATTGTTGAAGGGCAAAATAAAAGAATCCGCCACAACCCTTAATAAATAAATTGCTATTGAAAGAATCCGTGTTTCAGCTAAACGCATATAGATTTAAACCAAACTAAGCCACGTTGTGAATTTTTGAGGCGGCCTCGAAATTGGCAGCTAGAAACGATAGGATGGCGTATTTATTTCGTAAATGCAGGCTTTTAGAGCTGAGTTGAATTGTTTCAAAGTAGCCAGCAACAATGCATGCATCAACAATGCAAGCATAAACCTTTGTAGCACGACGCCATAGCCGTACAAAAGGTACACGGATTACTAACAAAAACGTCAAGTGTGCCGTAAAAAAGGGGGTTATATGATTGAAGGTTCACTTTACTTGTTAAAATGTACACGGATAAAATTTGGATGATTTTTAATTGAAATAATCAAATGTATAATTGAGAAAATTGCATCTGTTTAAGTGCTGTTGTGCTTTACGTTTTAAATATATGATAGGTAAAGCACAACAGTACTTAAACAGATGCAATTTTCTCAATTGACATTTGATTATTTCAATTAAAAATCATCAATTTTTATACGCGTACATTTTAACAAGTAAAGTAAAACTTCAATCATATAACCCCCTTTTTTACGGCAAACTTGACGCTTTTGTTTGTAATATTATGTGATAGAGTAACCAGCAGTCTGCTACTATTATTAGTCAGCTGACTAAAACGAATGTATAAATACACTGATCGTAGTAATAAACATGTTGTAGTAACAAACACGTTGTTGAAAGAGGTAGCTGGTAGGGGTCTAGTCGTATATAGTTTGTTCCACATTATGTTTGTAGCAAACTTTCAAAATTTCATACTTTGTCTTCGAAGCGTTATACAATTACAGGGCTGACACATGGAACATATTGTCAGAATGTTAAGAAGAAAGAATGTACAAAAAAAAACTTTAAATGCTTGGCTACAACCTTGTTGTTGTAGAAAAGTTGTAGTTATAATGGTTTTTGAGATATGAGTTTTTTTTTAAATCGTTTCTTTTAAGTGGGACACCCTGTATAAGATCTAAGGTTTGTACCTTAGTTGTTACTCGGATCTGAAGAATCTAAAGTTTCTACGTAATTCTTATTGGGATTTAAAGGACTTATAAAGATATTATATCAATTGTTACTGAGATCTAAAGGATCTGAAGTTTGTCCTCAGTTGTTATGGGATTTAAAAGATCTAAGGTTTGTACCTTAGTTGTTGTTATGCGGACTTAAAGAATTTAAAGTTTCTACCTAAGTTCTTAGTGGGATCGAAAGGATTTAAAGATAGTACATGAATCTGAAGTACTGGCATCTAAAAAACATAAAATGTGTGTGTGTCAATTGTTGCTGAAATATAACGGGCGTAAAGTTTGTACTGTGGTTGTTAGTGGGATCTGAAAGATGTAAAGTTTGTACCGGAGTTACTTGGATATAATGGTTAAAAAAT
>JAHWFP010272699.1:0-13086 GCA_023313725.1 Lithobius niger
ATGACCCCCCTCTGCCTCGATGCAGTTCCGAAGCCGCTGCGCCATGGACCGACGAACCCGTTCAAAGATTCCAGGGGTTGTGCGAATCTGGTTGCATCCATCCACAATCCTTTGGCGAAGTACATCAGCATTGGGAATTGGTGTACTGTACACGAGTGACTTTAAGTGTCCCCAAAGATAAAAGTCTAACGGGTTTAAGTCCAGAGATCTAGCAGGCCATGCTATTGGGCCTGCACGTCCAATCCATCTGTCAGGAAAGCTTCCATCAAGGTAATGTCAGGCCGAAAGGCTGAAGTGAGCAGGTGCACCATCGTGCATAAGCCACATTCGTGTCCTGACTGCCAGGGGAACGTCTTCCAGTAGTTGGGGCAAGTCATACTGGAGGAAATGGAGGTAGGTTTCTCCATTTAGGCGTCGAGGTAGAAAAAAAGGCCCTACCAAATGATCACCAACAATTCCAGCCCAAACGTTTGGACTAAATTGTTGTTGATGTCTAGATTGTTGTACCTCGTGCGGATTTGCATGGTCCCAAAGATGGTTGTTGTGATAGTTGAATATGCCATCACGTGTGAAGCCAGCCTCATCTGTAAACAGGATAGACGGCAGGAAATGAGCGTCTGCTCCACATTCAGGATTCAGTCGCACACAGAACGCTCGTCGTGGTGGAAGGTCGGCCTCGCCAAGACCTTGGACACGTTGCAAATGGTAGGGGTATAGCAGGTTATGATGCAAAATGTCCCAAATCGTCGAATTACTGACACCCTCTCTGCGTGCAATGCGTCGTGTGCTATCCGATGGATTTTCTGCTATGTGCTGGAGAACTCTGTCTTCCAAGCCAACAGTTCGCACAGTTCTGGGTCTTCCAGCATCCGATGTCCGTCTCCCAAAAGAGCCTGTTTCCCGTAAGCGCTGGTGGATACGACTGAACGTTCTAGCACATGGCAAATTCCTGTCTGGATACCTTTGAGCGTAGAGACGTCGTGCTTCCAATGCATTTCCATCTGCAAGACCATACATGTAGTGCATGTCTGCCAGTTCGATGTCTGGATACTCCATACTTAGGGAAGAGAACTACCGAACAGTAAACGTGAACAAAGGATCACAATGTCACCTTTAGATTTAAGTCATCAAGTGATTTAACAAACCCCTGTGTTAACAAGAAGTCGTCTGTCAACCCCGAAATGTGGACTCTCCATATGGTGTTCAAGATCACCTTGTACAGATATGCGAATGTTCAACTTGAATTTGTGATTACAGTACTTTTTCGCATCACAAACTCTGTTGTTTTTGTCAATAAATGTTATTACATTCTGGAAGGGGGATTGTAACAGGGGGATAGCAACTAATGATTGGCAGAGCTTGCCCACTGTAATGCAACTTTTAAGACTTCTAAGTCATTGTATTTTAGAAGTTGGTTTTTCAAGGATTTTTGTCTTTAACACTTAAAACCTCCAACCAAAACCAAGTTTATGCGATGATTTTTGTGGAAGCTGGAGCGTTAGACAAAGGCAACAAACAAATAAGCAACCAAATTCAAATGTGTGGGTTGAGTACAGTAATGTTGTTCTCGCCGCTTCGGCCAATGAAACAAGTGATCATCCGAATTCTAAGGATTCCCCCACTTTTACGTTTTAAGCTTCTTTGCTTGAAGAGTAGAAAACAAACACATTAAATCCCTCACTTTTAATGGCGAGGATACCCGATTGATAATGTTTGGTGCTCTCCACAGAGATGTACGTACAGTAGTTGTTTTTTTTTGGAGGGGGGGGGGCACAAACTTGGAAAACGATGTAACCTACTTGGTCTTTACACGTAATGAAAGAAAGTACAGTACTACTTTCGATTGTTTTAATCACACGATGTGTTTTTTCTACAATTTGTTTCATTAAAGTACAAGACCAAAGCAGTTACTCCTCTCTTCCCCCACGTGTGGTCCCCCCCCCATAAGAAAATTACCTCTCCCTCTGATAAGTTGTGCGACCCAATACTGTATTATGAAGTACTGAAATACCAGGTATGATATGGCACATATCCTGAGTTTGGAATGGAAACGGTGAATCATTACGAGGTATTTAAGAACTGTTTACCCCAAACCTGTGGGGGGCTGTAACTAAAGACTGGTGCATTTCCGGACCCATGTTTATAGGACTTTTTCTTCTTATCTTTGATCACACAGCGTACTCTCAAAATATTTGACACCAATTTCCGAACACCCTGTATATATAGATAGACTTAATAGTATTAAAAAACAAATCTACAGTATTATAAGCGAAGTCATTCACAGGAAATCAGAAATAAATAGCACAATTACGACGTAATCCATACGAACCAAATTACAAGAAAGCAGATTGATTACGACAAAATTCACGCAAAACAAATTAAATAAAAGCAGGATAATTACAGCAAAATTCACGCCAAACAAATTAAAGCTAAGCGGGTTGCTTACAACAAAAGTCAATCAAAACAAAATAAAGCTAATCAGAGTGATTATAACAAAAGTCAACCAAAACAAATTAAAGCTAAGCAGAGTGATTACAACAAAAGTCACGCAAAACAAATTAAAGCTAAGCAGAGTGATTACAACAAAAGTCAATTAAACCAAAATAAAGCTAATCAGAGTGATTATAACAAAAGTCAATCAAAACAAATTAAAGCTAAGCAGATTGTTTACAACAAAAGTTATGCAAACCAAATTAAAACTAAGCATAGTGATTACAACAAAAGTCACGCAAAATAAATTACAGCTAAGCAGATTGATTACAACAATATTCATGCAATGCGAATTAAGCATAAGCAAGGAGATTCCAACAAAATTAATGCTGCACAAATTAAAGATAAGCAGTGTCATTACAACAAATTGTTTAATAGGAAAATTAACGAAAACAACGCAATTACAACAAAATTAATGCGAAACTAATTAAGACAAATCAAGCTGACAATGAAAAGTATCATCCGTGCCAACGAAAAGAAACGTGATTCAACAAAAAAAAAAGCATGTCTTCAATCCACTAGCGACGTCAGACATTTCAGCTGAGATTTCCACAAACACGTCTTGAGGAATTGTTGTTAAAAAGCTTTTGCATTCATCTGGTCCCAAAAAAACGTGAAGTTAAATGTATGTTACAAAAAGTGTTACTGAACCAATTGGTTAAAGAAGCATTTACACCGCGTACAAATGCCATGGGAATATTTCATAAAACCATTTACAATTCGTGCATTAAAATAAGGTAAGAGAAATTCACAGGTGTGTATCTTGTGCAGCCCAGTGCTTCCTGCCAGAAACGCCAAGTGTTATCAATATGATGCCCGGTGCATCAAATACAAAAAAATAAAAAAAGAAATCATGAACTTTTCCATTTTTTAGAATTAGAAGTTTTTGCCTGTTCCATTTGTGGACAATGCACAGTGGAAACCAGAACTACAATGTGTTCATCGTTCTTCTTATTCGTTAAACAGATTCGACTCTGAAAACTTCAATATCAATACTTTAATCAAGAAGTTGTCAGCCTACAAAGCAGACATTAACGGGTTTTTATACAAAGTTTGTTCTGCTTTACCCATCACGAAATTCATTAAACAGTGACCATTACACATCTCATACTCTGGGTGAGGGCACTTTGTTTCTGATTGAAAAGATATTTACTTGTTAATTCTACAACGTAATACGAGTAAACAGTAGGTTGGCAAAGCACACATAACTGCTTGATATAACCGACGCAGGTTTGGAGTAACGAAGTTTGTTAGAATTGACAGAACTGATCATCAGGAAATTCTTTCAAGAACAGAGTTGTTTAAAATGTCTGCTATGCAACAGCCAGGAAAGACAGTTAAGGAAAGTAGTAGCAAATATGTACGCCCCACGCCACTTCCGGTTCGGCCGCCATCTTGGATCGTGACGTCACTTCCGGTTTGTGACATCATTTTTTTTTACGTCAAATTTCTGGTTTTTGACGTCATTTCCAGCTGAAGAAGGCGTCCGTACTACAGCCATTTCCGGTCCATCATATTGGATCCGCCATATTGAATAAATGACGTCACAAACCGGAAATGATGTCAAAAAACGCATTTTTTTTTTCGCCTGGAAATGACGTCGCACTTTCATGGCTTTACCCCCTTTACCCTCATTTACTCTCCTCACTGTATTTACCCTTCTTTACCCCCTTTACATATTAAAAACACGAGAAAGTACTCGGAGTGGTCGAGACATTTGAAAGTATCAGAATATCAGAAAAGAAATGGAGAAGGAAACCATTCAAACTACAACTAACTGCTTTATTCATCGACACACAAACAAATTACATCGCAAGCATAGACTTGGCATGTATGTACATGTTTTCAAATTCATCATTTGAAAAAGGGAGGAACGTACCATTTCGATCCATGTAAGAAAACTTGCTAGTACTATCACATGAAGAAAACAAAAGGAAATCTGTTGCGATAAAACTTTCAGTTTTACAGTTCATAACATCTTTAGTGGAACAAACGGAGGATACAAATAGATGTTCTTCAGTCGTCTGTTGGGACATAGGTACAACATCCAAAGTCAATAGTACAGAATTCAACAGTAAAAACAGCAACAAGAATGTCTTAAAAAACCAAGGGTGTTTGGCAGCATCGAGTAACAGTCGGTAACCGTCCATGATAAAAGTGGCGCAACAAATGAATCGAGTCACTAACAACATCCGTTCATATAGGTTATCACGTTCGATGTCTAACGAAAAAAGCAGGGTAAATTTTGCACAGTCCAACCAGTAACTCGTCAAAACCTATTGGCTTGGGCTTCTTTTTGTATGACGGGCAAAAACTTACCATTAGTTCAACAATATCGCTCCCAGTAACAACTTTACCATTAAAAATAAGCTCACGGTTTTTAGTCCATCCTAGTATATCCTTACGTGATTTTATACGTGTTAGTTGATGTGAAATATAAAACCTGTATGTAAAGATGCAAAGTTTGACCCATGTCGGCGTACACATCTTCAGTTTTGATTTCGTAAAAAAACTATCTGTGTCACTTCCCAACAATGTACAATTCTTACCGTACCTTTCCAACATGTAGTCGTAGTGGTGGGAGTACATGACTAATTTTCTCAACTCCAAAACTGCACAGCCTAAAAAAAACAGGTTTATTCAAAGTCACAGCTTGTTTACTCATTTTGAAAAGCATCAAATTATCGTTCAAAACATCGAAATACTCGACCGTAGGCTTGCTCATCAATTTGAGAGACTTTTTCACGCTAGTACTTAGTGTCACATTTATGTACCGCCGTACGTTCTCAATAGCCTTACCAAAGATAGAATTATTTCCCAATTTGTAGAAAGACCACTCAAATTCACTCTTTGCCTCTTTTCGTTTCATGTTGTTAAAAGAAATGTATGGAGCCAACCACGCTTTCTCGGTGAATTTAATGCCAGAATAAATTTTAGTGACTTTAAGCCCTTTTGAAACAGTAATACATCAAATTCTTGTAATAGCAAATGTACTCCTTACGTTCCATCAAATGATGTACTAATTTTCGACCCGGAACGTATGGTCCTTGTTTAGCAGCTTGTTCCTTGTTAAAGGGAGACAACATATCTTCAGTTATCGTGATATGTTCCGGAGCCAAAGGGTAGTCACTGTGAGAATCGTGTAAATCATCCGGATATTCGAGATCAACCTTAAGTATGCAAGGAGGCAAAGAAGTCAAATCGAGCAAAGCGAGCTCCCATTCTGTAAGCCATACAAAATGTGAATAAGGTAACGGCATGCTCAAACAAAAACCGTACAAATTATTAGCATCTATGTACATAAGGTAACTGCGTTCAACATCGGGATCATAATTTGATACCAAAGGATTATTAGCACGGGCGCACCGTTTAGAGATTATACTGACACCACCTCATATGGCTGCAGTAAAATAATTGTACATTGTAACATCCGTCAACAACCCCAATCGCTCACCAGTCATTTTAAGCGCCGCTTTCCAACTTAGACCAGGGAGGGTATAAAAATAACAAGGATCTAAATTGTACTGTTTCAAACTAAAAGCCCTAAACTGTTCGAACACATCAGCCAAAAGGGCAGTATCAACCAAAACGTACATGTCGTGGTACTGACCTAGTGTCTGACAATTTGTTTCTCTCCAAACCGTATTAGCGTACGAATACTCATCGTAACTAATGTGAGTATTAGTTAAATCTGAATAAAAGGCTTCCTTAGGAGGCAGCCGAGTCTCATTAAATCTTGAAAATGAATCACAATACGTATAAGGATAAACACCCTTCCTGGTTAACAAAGCGTGAGTATCTGGAAAGATTTTCCTCATGATAGGAAAATCAGTTAAGGTACCAACCAAAGTGCTCAGCGAATCGGACAAGATCTGAAAACTGTCTAAAAATCTATAATTTCCAACTTGTATCGAGGTGAACCTTTCAGTATTTTGCGGTATGATGGAAATGTTGTTATCTTTAAAATAAGACAGGCTTTTTACTACCAGATGACCATCATATGACTTTAAACAGTGACAGAAAATTGGCAGAAAATCTTTAAACCTGTACTGTAAATTACATGAATTGTAAGCCGTACCTCTATATTTACCGCTCAAATGACAATGGTCCTGTACCCTGATGTCACCAACACCGAACAAGTAACCACAAATATGACAATGGGTTGCGTTAGCATAGTCCAACAACCAAGCATGATCGGGTACCAAAGCACGCATTCCCCCTTTAATGACTTTGATCTCTTCATAAACTATTTCTAAATGAGAAAAAAAATCTTCCATGTAATTTTCACCTCGAAACACTCGATGTGCGCAAACGCTACCATCGTGGGCAACAACAACGTAAGCGTACCCACTCGGTTGGTGTAAACTCGTTCTGTGAGTATACGAGGACGAAGGATCCGGCTTACACGAACTTATTATAGACAGTACCGACTCAAAATCGAGGTACATCATGTATGGAACTGGCAATTGCTGGTCGTACCTCGTAAACTCCATGAACGGTTTCTCAGTAGGCATCTTAATTTGTTGAGGATGTGTTGAGGAAGTACGAGAAACAATAGTGACATACATATTTCTGAACGTTTGTATGCACCAATCTATTGCAATGTTTAATCCAACAATAATGATTACCGTTAACCAACAATAGTTTGACTTCCCGACAATTGGTTCGTTTGCTCAAATAAATGGGTAATACATTTTTGTTCTCGTACCCATACAACAAAATACACAAGTTATTCAGAGATTCAAATGCAATGTCACAGGTGTAGGAAAGGAAAGCCCACTCAAATCTAATCCAGACATGTATTTACGATAATGGATTTGACCAAAAATAACTAACTGTGGGAGAGCTACCTAATTAGACTGAACCAAAGACTAAGGGAAGCTGGGGAACTTTGGGGTTAAGTTAGGGTAAATAGGCTTAGTTTAGGTCGGGGGAAAAGCCTAACCACAATTGGGCCTACTAAAGGCCTAAAAGCCAAAAATCCCCCTAACTAGGAGACCTAGCAGGGGGTAAAGAGAGGACCAGCCGGGTGGCTGGCCCGAAGGCTTTCTGATTTTTCCATGCTGGCCCCCTTGCTTAAATACGATTTGGTTGCCACTGACAACCGCGAAATGGGCAGGGTATTGTGGGTAATGGACTGTTCTATTATGTTCTAGAGGCAGGAACCGGAAATATAATCACAAGACATAGATAATGTCCACCTATGTAAGAACGGACACCCAAGACTTAAGATTGGCCATTGGCCCCAGCAAACATGAAAGTAAACAAGATTTGCAACAGGATTACTCTATTGATGTGATCATTCGCAGGATACAACCCAGCCAGGACACTGTACACGAAACACTTATTGTCATCACATAAAACGTTCACTACTGCACGCTTATCTTGCAAAAAATTGTCAAGTCTTACATTTCCACACCCACCGCTTAAAGGGACGAACCTACCAACGTGAATGTCACAACCGTCAATCCTAAAAACCACCCACCCTGACCCATGCTTCTGAAAAGAGTCTAATTGATCAAGAATTTTACCGATCGCACTGAGCAATCCATCATCAATAAATTCAGAAGACAACAATTGATGAGCACCACTGCACAAATAGAAGGGCATGCGTTCAGTTTCCCCATCAAACCGTAGTTTTTCTAAAACGACGCTGATGCAGAGTAGAAATTTAAACTGACCCATCTGTCCGAGTAGAGAAGAGAACAAAGTCAAAAGGTGACGTCTCACATTCTTCAAATAGTCATGAACGTCACGCGTATCGCTGGTTAACGTGTACGTATATCTTTTGAAGTACGATCTAAACGCCGTCGCCTCTTCCCTGAACACTGGTGGTTCCAGCGGTCGGGTGGTGTGAACCTCGATGCTGTGATGAAGAAACGCATCGTGCGTCGAAAATGTGTGCCAACAGACGGGGCATGTGACGAGGTGCAGCCTGGAGTGACGTCTCCGGTAAGGACCGATGACACACATCACAAACGTGATTACGGTCGTGGAAAGCCCTCGTGTGACGTGCCAGGAGCGCCCTCGTCCCGTACGTCCGTCCGCACTGCCCACACGTGAACATCAGTACACCTGGAGAACATAAAAAGAAAAACACACAATATATAAAAATTATACAAATTTATTTAACATAAAAATAAACAATTACACTACGAGCCTATTAACATAATCGTAAACAAATCGTTCTACACCAGGTTTAACACTTAAAAAATCAACTATCTGAAGAGGGGAAGCCCCTTCGCAACGTTTCAAGATGTAATAAATATAAAAATGACCGCAAGTTTTCGTATTAAAATCTTAGAGTTTCACAGTATTGTACCACCACTTATCTCCATTACACCTCTTTTTTAAATGTTCCAGCAAAGTATTCGTAAGACGTAACAGTCCGAAGCTATCAAAAAATTCACAATCACCCAAAACCACCCAATGACTGCCAGGTTCGTTACACTTGTCAAGATTAATTACTGACCAGTCCCTCCCATTTGGAATATGGTTGGAGGGAACACACCTAGAAAATCACTACACAATGGACGCAAGATATCGTCTATTTCTCTCGTATTCATTCTGTAGAGAGTACGTTGCGCTTTTCGTCAATTTCCAACAAAGCTTCTTTTTCACCCAAAAACACAACGGTAACGTTTTGAGCCAAGTCTTCAGAGAATTTCAAGTCTACACGGACAATACCATTGTTAACTAAAGACACGTGAGTAGGATCGTTCGAATTAGAATCTGCGGTTAAATCAACACAGAATAATGTCTTCCCACTCGACTTGTAATCTGCGTAAGAAATAGCCACACCAGTATTGTGGTACTGTATTCCCAGTCCGTCGTACAGCGACATGTAAGCTTGCACATATTTATTATTAGCGAAATCACAAGTCAGAGGTTTTGAATTGTGAGTTATACCGTCGACGGACAATGCCAATGAAGTTAAATTAAAATGCTCGAATAAAAAAGGGTCATTAGCATAAACACCATTAAAAGCTGCGTGTTTGACTAATCCTATAGTTACTCGGCTGGGAACGTCACCGTTAAAAATATTGTCAATCGTTGCACTTCGTGTGCCTTACAGCAAAGTGTGACTCTTGAAATCAGTTTTTCTGTAAAGATATTTCGCCGACCAAACTGTACTGAGCGTTCTGGTGTGAGCTACTAAGATGGAGGGGGAGGGGGTCACCTTACGTACGTAGAGCGCAGCATCCAAGGGAGCGATGATGGGCGTGAGAGCTGTAGTCACTCCATCAGCGTTTAAATACATACAGAATTCTGCACGTTGAGGCACGAATCGAAATTTAAGTTCAGTATTATTTAGTATAAGTTGCGACTGGTTCACCAAATCGTGGCCGACTCGTCCTATGAGATCAATTTCAGCCCCTCGCGCAGCTCTAGCTTGACGAGTTGTATAGGGCGCGTCTGCCGATTTAGCGGACGTAACGAACCTCGCGGCGTTTAATGACAACTTCAATTTTTTGTTGGTGGTAATAAATGCCTTCAGTAAATTTATTTGGGTTAAGCCGATTAAAACAAAACACGCACTCTCCGTCTCATCGGCTCTCAGAGAAATTTTATTGGATCCCAGGGCCTCTAGGGTTAGATTCTTCACTAGTGACTCAGGCGGTGAGTTCCAAAACAGAGCAGTTGGACAGTTGCTTAGGCAGCACGACATCAAACAGTATACTACGCGCAACGAAGAAATCAAGGCAAGCATAAGTGAACGCGCGATTCGTTCCATACGCGAGAGGATTTCACGTTATTTACACAAAAACAATACCCAGAGGTTTATCGATGCCTTACAAGACATTGTTGATTCTTATAACAACTCTTACCATCGCAGTTATAAAATGAAGCCGACCGATGTAACCGAGGCTAATTCTGGTCAGGTTTACGTTAATCTTTACGGTGAGAGGTTCCGAACCGGTGATCCAGTGAGAATGGCTTTGAAGACGCACATTTTCACTCGTGGCTACCGTCCAAAAGAAATTGTCTACGTGAGCGGAGAAAACGCCAAACATCCCATTAAGACATATACGTTTAAAGACTGGCTGGGTGAGCCGATTCTAGGGACGTTTTATAAGCAGGAATTGCAGAAAGTCGTAGAGCCTACAACTTACAAGATCGAAACTGTGCTTAGAACTCATAGAAAAAGGGGTGGAGGGACCGAGTATTTGGTTAAATAGCAAGGTTATCCAAATTCCATGAACACTTGGGCGTCTGACCTGGAGCAGTTAAGATGAGTGAGGATATTTTTTTAACCCTCCCTAGTAACTCTTCCATGGACCTATTTCCGTATAATACGCTTCAAAAATACACCACTCGATTGTCAACACCCTTAAATCTGTCCCGTGACTACGAAGTTGCATTATGTGAAATTTCGTTTCCCAACAATATAAATCAGGACTCGGCAATTGTTTTAAAAAGCGCCGACGAAGAAGCGAGGTTATTGGAATACGGCTTCACCGAAAGGAAGGAGAGATTGCTGGAGGGAGGCCATTTAACTCCTATTGAGAGTACGGCTATTTTGCCTTCTACTAAGGGAACTAAACGGTACTCGAGTTACAAAGAGTTAATGAATCGTATTAACCTCGACATTCAAGACCTTAAGAAGGAATTGCCAGATGGTGACCATATGAAAACTTCCGAGGACCCGCGCATCTTGTACAACGAAAGCACTCACACTTTTAATATACGTAATTACGAAGGTGAAGAAAGTTACGTCAGGCTTTATTTAGGCCCTAAATTAGCTTCTCGTTTCGGCTTTCAAAAATTTGAAATGTTACCAGATGTCGTGGAGCACTCCGTTGAAACTTTAGTGCCCGTATTGGAAACTACTAATACTCCAGTGGACAGCATCTACGTCTATACCCACCTTATCCAAGCTAATCACGTGGGTGACTACAAAGTGCCTTTATTGAGGATCGTGCCGGTTCGTGGTCAACCTGGGGAAGTTTGCAGCCTCGAATTTAACAGATTGTATTATTTTCCTATTCAAAAAGAATCGTTTCAATTTATTGAAATTTTTCTGGCCGATGATGCGGGTAGGCCTATAGAATTTGGCGATTATGGAAGGACTGTTGTGGTGTTGCATCTTCGTAAAAGACGGCCTTTGGTTGACTATAAGTAAGCTAGCATTCCCCCCCTCCCTCGCATACATCATTCGTACATCATGAGAGGAACGTGTCCTTACACTCAGTACTATCAAGAGCAGGCGGGGGGAGGGATACCTATATTGTATATTATGGACGTCACGGATCTCAAACCGGAATCGGCCTTGGTTCAATTTTATCTAGCTTGGGCAGAATGGCTATGCCCTTTTTGAAGGGGATAGGCAGTTTTTTGGGACGAACGGCTCTCTCTACTGGCGTCGGTATAGGTTCTGACGTGTTGGGAGGTAAGTCGTGGAAGGATGCTTCGCGTGACAGATTTACGGAAGTTGGTTGTGATGTCATGAGCGAAGTTGGAAAAAGATTGCAACAACGTGGCAGTGGTCGTAAACGGAAAAGAAAAGCATCTAAAACTAAAACTAAATGTTGCAAAAAACGACGAAAGAAAGCGTCAAAGCCTAAAACCATCCTCGATTAAGCCTGCCTATATAACTGCCTACCCTTTTCCCTTCAGTGTCATTTTACGTCAGGTGGGTCAACATGGTGTACCTTCACCTAAATTCCTGCGAATGTTTGTTGAACAATTTAGATTTGTTCAGTGTCAGCCCAGTTCAGTTATCGGTCCAGAAAACTAGGATGGTGGAGTATCGACCAGTGGCAACTATAGGCGCTAATCAAGTGATCGATTTCCTGGTTCCACCTTCTGACGATTACATCGATATCTCGAACACGTTAATTTACATGCGAGTTAAGTTGTCAAATCCGCGATGGGTCTGCTTATACAGCTGCTGAAAGTCTACTGATGGGACCCATCGATTTACTGTTACATGCAATGTTTTCTCAAGTCGACATCAGCTTGAACGGTAAATTGGCTACTGGTACCAACGACTATTACGGGTACAAGGCGTTCATGAAAACCGTTTTAAGTTATGGTGATGAAGCGAAAAACACGCAGTTGGAATCCTCGCTCTTTGCACCCTATACAACTCGTCAAGCTAGAGCTGCGCGAGGGGCTGAAATCCGCCGGAACCACCAGCGTTCAGGGAAGAAGCGTCGGCGTTTAGATCGTACTTCAAAAGGGATACATACACGTTATCCAGCGTAACACGTGACGTTCGTGACTATTTGGAGAATGTGAGACGTCACCTTTTGACTTTGTTCTCTTCTCTACTCGGACAGATGGGTCAGTTTAAATTTCTACTCTGCATCAGCGTCGATTTAGAAAAACTACGGTTTGATGGGGAAACTGAACGCATGCCCATCTATTTGTGCAGAGGTGCTCATCAATTGTTGTCTTCTGAATTTATTGATGATGGATTGCTCAGTGCGATCGGTAAAATTTTTGATTCTTCATGGGTCGGGGTGGGTGGTTTTTAGGATTGACGGTTATGACGTTCACGTTGGTAGGTTCTTCCCATTAAGTGGTGGGTGCGGAAATGTAAGACTTGACAATTTTTTTGCAAGATAAGCGTGCAGTAGTGAACGTTTTATG